>JAVSCE010001001.1:0-47534 GCA_032199065.1 Smutsia gigantea
CTGGGCATGTCTGAACAAATCCTTGCCCCTACCCACCTTCCCTAGCCCCACAGCCTCGGTGCAGGTGCCACATCAGATTTCCTCTTCCCTGTATGGGCTGCAGGACCTTCCTAGAGAGATTTGGCCCTGGTCAGCGGTTCTGGCCAGGCCTCACACCCAGCCTGGGAGCCTTGGGCCTGGCAGGGCAGGGCAGTCTAACTCAGGAAAGGATTCCTAATTTCTAAGATTCCTCTCAGGCCCCTCAACCCACCTGCATCTCCAGATCAGGCCAGTTCTCTGCTCCCTGCCTGGAGAGTTCCACCCTAGAGTCCTCCCTCCAGGTGCTGGCCTTGAGGAATGCTGTTTCTTGAGGCCCCATTCCTCAGGCTCTAGGGTCCAAAGTAAGTGTGGATTTGGGCCCTTCCCCCTCCACCTTAGGGCTTTACTCTTCGACCTTACGTAGGTTCCATGCCTGAGTGTCCCCAATCTCCTTGCCCTTCAGGGACGGTGTCACCTATTGGCAGGTACCTGGACTTTCCTTGGAATGGAGGAGAGGTAGTACCTGGGGTCTGAGGTCCTAGCTGCAGCTGCTGAGCCTGGCAGAGAGCCAGGGTGTGGGGGGACTGATGGGAGCTGCCCAGGGGCAGGCTAGGTCTAGGGAAGCCCCTCGCAGTTTGTCACTCCCCTAGGCTCCAGATGCCTCTCAGGGGACAGCATAGTCCTGGCACCTAGTCCCTCTGGGACTGGAAATTCCCTCTCAGGGTTTCCATCCACCATCCCCCTGCAACCCTGGCGGGGCAGTGGCCAGGATATGAGGATATGAGGGAGAGGGCAGCGGGATGGGGCCCCTCCTAGAGGCCCCTATAGGTCAGGGCTTTATCCTGCCTGATCTGTGGCTTTTGTGGTGGGAAGATCCATTCCTAGACCCTCCCATCCCACCCCGTCACCCCCCTCCCATCCCTGGAGCTGTTCCCACCTGTTCACAGGCCTATCTTCTTGGAGGCCATGAGACATGTGTGTACATCTGTGTGCTGTGAATGTGTGTGCTGTGTGGCTTAGGTGGGGTTGGGGGTGTTTTGTGCTGGGGGGACATGTGGTAGGAGCAGACAAGGGTGCCCCCAAGGCCCAGATGTGAAGTGCTGCTGAGAGGGCTTTTCTGGGAAGCAGACAGGGCGGTTTGGTGTCACTTAACAGCCTTGCCTTCCCCAGCTCCCTGCCCAGCTGCTGTCCCCCTGCTGGGCTGAGCTCTGGCATGCTCTGCCCAGCTGCGGGCTGCCCAAGGAGGGTGGCGTGGCTAGAGCCATGGCCTAGGAGACAGGAGGCCCGGTCCTCACTCAACCTGCTGCCTGGCTTTGGGGCTGGCTTCTATCCCTTCTCTGGGCCTGTGTTTCCCTATTTGTTGAAGGGGTCTCTTGGATATGGTGACCCTGTGTAGTGGGGTCTCGCTCTGTAGGCTGAGGAAGCTGTCGAGGCCTCTTGGGTGTTCCTAGGGGGCTCCTACTTTTTCCACCATGGCCTGACCCATGGAGATAGCCCCAGCTCAACAGCGCCCTTTCCTGTCTCTTCCAGTTGTACTCTTGGACTTTGCCGCAGCTAAAGGGGAACTCGGCTGGCTCACACACCCATATGGCAAAGGGGTAAGGCTTCAGAGCGGGATGGATGCATGGGAATGGGGAAATTGAGACCCAAGGAGGATGGGGCTGGCCCAGATCAAAGAGCTCAGCAAGGGTTCAAACTCAGGCTCAGGGTCAGCCATCCCAGGCTGGGCAGGCTGGGGCTTGGAAGGTAGGGAAGGGACCTGAGAGGTGCATATTGCTTGGGAGACAGCTAAAGGCCCTAGAAGAGCAGGGACCCTTGCATGGCCTGGAGGACTGATGGGGAGAGACCATCTGTGGTTCCTTCCACCTGCCTTTTGGGAGGGAAGTGGTCCTAGCCCAGTAGGTGAGAGGTGAGGGAGAGACAGGGAACAGTGACTCCCAGGTTTCATAGCCCTGGAATACGGGATCAAGTTCCTTCGTGCTGGACCCCTCTCTCTGCTCCCCCAGCTGTTGCTTCCTCTTCCTGCTAGAGGCTGAGTGTGTTTTGCTTGATCCCACCCGTTTCCTCCCCTCTGCCCTGCCCTGCTGACCAGGACTGGTGGGCAGGATGCTGGGGTCCTTTCCCCAGCTTTGTGTGTGACTCCTGTGTGATCCTGGGGAAGATACGGCTGCACTCTGGGCCTCAGTCTCGCCCTCTGCAATGGGCCCTTGCTGAGTTTGTCCCGGGGCCCTGAGCTGGGGAGCAGTGTATCTCCAGGGGGCTGCTGGGGACAGTTTCTACTGCCGGCCAGATCTGCGTGAGTCAAGTGCTTATCCCTGGTCACCTTAGCTCCGAGGATACCTCAGATAGCTCTAGCCGATTTCCAGGATCCTGGAATGTCCGGCTGGAAGAGAACACAGATCACCTAATCCAACCCTGTCATTAATACAGAATGGAAAACGGAGGCCCAAGGGCATCTGAGGCCTTGGCCAATATCAGTGCAGCCCAGGCCTCTTTCCTTGGCCCCTCTATACTTTCATTCAACAAATACTTTTCTGAGCACCTACTCCTTTCCAAATGGGCCCTGGGGATACAGAAATGAATTAGATGTAGTCTTTACACCAAGGAACTCAGAACGTAGAGAGAGCTAGATGTCGATATCACCACATAGATGCCAGGTGCTATGATGAAGGGGACATGGAGACTGCGGGAGCCAGAGGGGGCACTTGGCCCAATCTTGGCCCAACCTGGGAAGTCTTCCTGAAAAAGGCTGAACTATGTTCTAAGGAGGGAATAATACGGGCTGATCTGTCCCAAAGCCAACATCTAAATGATGGGGGCTATCCACTGTTTAGCCCCTTCCCTGGCTCACACATGTCTCAACATATGCACATACAGTGACTAATAATAATTAATAATAATCATGCATCAGCTGCCTGTGTGAGAGCTGCTTCATCTTACCCATGCCAGGCAATGTGCTCAGCATTCTGCAGACATTCTGTCATTTATCCTCACAGCAATTCTGCGAAGTAGATCTTGTCTGCACTGTATAGATGCAGGCTTTGAGGCTCAGAGAGCTTATGTGCTCCATCTGGGATCACACAGAGGCCCCAGACTCCACCCCCAGCTCACAGTCTAATATAGAGGTTTGGCACCCTGACGCTGGGATCAGAGACAATGGAGACAAGTCCCAGTTCGGTGACTTCTAGCTTGTGAAAGTGACTTGAAGTGCCTCGTGGGGGGCCTCAGTTTTCTTCCTTGGAGAATGAGGATAGCAAGAACTGTAAATACCTCTCTGGTGCCCAGCTCTGCCACCTGAACATTGCCTCTGGGCCTCAGTTTCCCTGACAGCACCTGCCCTTGCTAACCTGTCCACCCCCCATGCAGTGGGACTTGATGCAGAACATTATGGATGACATGCCCATCTACATGTATTCTGTGTGCAATGTGGTGGCCGGCGACCAGGACAACTGGCTCCGTACCAACTGGGTATACCGTGGGGAGGCAGAGCGCATCTTCATCGAGCTCAAGTTCACTGTGCGTGACTGTAACAGCTTCCCTGGTGGCGCCAGTTCCTGCAAAGAGACCTTCAACCTCTACTACGCAGAGTCGGATGTGGACTACGGTACCAACTTCCAGAAGCGTCAGTTCACCAAGATCGACACCATTGCACCTGATGAGATCACAGTCAGCAGCGACTTTGAGGCACGCCACGTGAAGCTGAATGTGGAGGAGCGCTCTGTGGGGCCGCTCAGCCGCAAGGGCTTCTACCTGGCTTTCCAGGATATTGGTGCCTGTGTGGCGCTGCTCTCTGTCCGTGTCTATTATAAGAAGTGCCCTGAGCTGCTGCAGGGTCTGGCCCACTTCCCCGAGACCATTGCGGGTTCCGATGCACCCTCCCTGGCCACTGTGGCTGGCACCTGCGTGGACCATGCCGTGGTGCCACCCGGTGGCGAAGAGCCCCGCATGCACTGTGCAGTGGATGGCGAGTGGCTGGTGCCCATTGGCCAGTGCCTGTGCCAGGCTGGATACGAGAAGGTGGAGGACGCCTGCCATGGTGAGTGATGGTGCAGGGGTGGCAGGGAAAGGAGGTGCCTGGGAGGAGGCTGTGTTCCTGGATTCTACTCCACTCTGAGACTATGGGATCTGGTCAGCTCATCCCTGCTTTGACAGACAGTGGCTTCCAGTAGAAATCGCAGGCCCTTCCTGGACTTCAGTTTCCAGATTTATGATTGGATTCAGTCATTCATTAAGAATGAATGAATTGAGAAATAGTATAGTAGGGAGGTTGCGAGCAAGGACTTTAAGACAAGAATGCCTGGATTCAAATCTCAGCTCTACGTTGAGCTCTCTGACTTTAAGCCAGTTTGTTAACCTCTGTGCCGGGGTTTCCTCATCTGTAAAATGGAGAAGAACATAGTGACCCTTTTGTAGGGCTGTTATGAAAATCAAATGATTCAGTGCTCATAAAGTACTTAGGTCAGTGTCTGACACCTGTACTTTTAAGTGTGATGTTATTTTTGATTCACCCCACAAGTACATCTTGAGTATCTACTATATACCAGCACTGTGGACACATGGTACAATCCCAGGGTCCAGTTCCGTCTCAACTCACTGTGTGGTCGTAGGCAAGTCATTTAACCTCCCTGAGTCTCTGGCCTTTTTGTACATGGAGGTGAGTGATGAATTCTCTGCTTTGAGCAGAGTCCTTCAGAGCTCTTGTAGATGGCTGGGAAAGCTAGAGCATTCATCCATTGATTCCTGTCTTCACCTGGAGAATTTTTGAAAATGGCTGCATTGAGGGAAAAGGCGGAAGGGAGGTACAGAGCCTGCCTTCCCCACCTGACGCTCCCCAGCGCCATAGACCCAGATTGTCTCATTGGAGCTTCTGCTGATAACAGTCAAGCCCAGAGAGGGGGCCAATTAAATCAGACTCTCTCTGGGATTGGGGCCTGGCATTAGCGGACGCACGTTGGGAGGCTGTGGATGGCGTGGCCAGGGCTTGTGACAGCGGAAATCTCTACAGCAACATGGATTTTTCTCAATGGGTGACTTTTTCTAGAAATGGCTTTGGGGCAGGGCATTTGTGGAATGCAGGCCAACTTTTGGAAGGCCAGCTCATCCATCCCCTCTCTCTGGGAGCTTCTTTGCTGAGGTAAGCAGGATGTTGAGAAATCAGGGGTTGAGTCCCTGAAGTTGCACATACCCACTGGGTGACTAGTTAAATCTCTCAGGTTTCCTGTTAATAAAATGAGTCCAACTACACCATCAGACTTTATGCTTGGTTTTTAGCCATGGATCCTGCAGTGAGTTGAAGTGTAGGAGGAAGCCGAAGCCCTTTTCAGATGGGACTCACCAACCTCCTAAAACAAATCCTCAGAACCTTGCTTAACACAGTCTGTAAACCCCTAGATGAGAAGTTCCCCCAGAGCCTTTCCGGCCCTGAGGCTGTGGTGTAGTCTCTGCTCCAGCCCTTCTACCAGCTGGTTGTCTTCTTAGCCCCTGGCTGCTGAGTGAGTCCCCTCTCCAAGGCGGCCCCTGCTCTAGGTGACCTTGAGCGCACATTCCCAGTTTCAGACAATGACTGCGGGGTTGGGGGGGGGCCCTGAACCAGCCCAGTAGGCTCCTCCCACATGACATCCTCACGTAAGAATGCAGGGGTGGGGGGTTAGGAGCAGATGAAAACTTTCCACAGGCTGGTGATTCAGGCCTTGCAGAGATAAGTGGATGTGGACGGTTGGAGTTGAGGGGCATCTCTCTAGGAAGGGGGCAGCCTTCCTGCCCCAGAGGTGAGGGGTCAGAGTTCTAGAAGGCTTTGTTTGTGAAGAGCTGAGCAGTCCCCGCCCAAGGGAGGACTGACTTCGCTGGTGGGACCCTCTCAACCGCCAGCCACCTGTTGCCCTGGTTTTCTTTCCTTGGGATCCCTCTACCAAAATTCCCTTCCTTGTGATTTAGGGGCCCTCTGTGTGGCTGGAAACCCCCAGATTGGCTACTCTATCTCTCCAGGCTTTTCCCAGCAGCTCCTGACAGTGATGCCAAGGGAGATAATAGCATTAACTCCATAGGCAAGTGCTCTCCAAGCGCAGGCATTATCCAGCCAAGAGCTTTACCTGAACACTCTTGGGGAATCTGTACCGGCAGGGGCCGTTAACTTTGCATTTAACAGATAGGAAACTGAAATTCAGAGAGGTGAAGAGACTCGCCTGGAGTCACACAGCTAAGATGTGGTTGCATCAGGATTTGAATCCAGGCAATGCAGCGGCATCCAGGCTGGAGGATGGGTCAGGAAATGGGGTGGGAAATGACCAGTTCCTTTGGAATCCCTGACTCAGCTCCTAGCTCTGGGATGGCTCTCTGGGCAGCCCCAGGATACTGGGTCCTGGTGTGGGAGGTGGGGTTATTGGGAGCCCTCGATGAGCACACTGAGGGAGAAATGGAGGGAGGTTCGGGGTCCACCCTCCCTGCCTGACCCTCCACAGGGCCATGGACCAGATTCTCCCACTGGGGGGGTCTACTGGTAACCTGAGCCCAGAGAGGAGGTGTGGGTACCCTGAGGTCACCCGGCACCTGGTCCAGGGTATTCCCAGAGTTCGTTTCTCTTCAAGGTTCTTTCCCCAGGAAGCTTGGAGCTCAGGAAAGAGTTAAAAGGACAACGGAAGGAAGGCACCTCCCAGGTGCTGTGTGTGGACAGGTGGGCACACTGCCCAGAGATCTCTCGCGAGCTATGTCAGGAATGAGCCAGCTTCCCCCTCCCTGCCCTGCCCCCGGCTGTGCCTGGGGGACAGTGGAGTCACTCAGGCTGACCGTCCTCTTCCCAGGGGTGGTTTTGTCTCCCTGTTTGTCTCCACTTCCTGTGCTGGCATCGGCAGTTGAGCCAGCGGGGCCCCGGCTGGCGCCTTGACCGTGCAGACTGCTGGCCAGGTAAACAGGTGGCCAGCGGCCTGGCCAGAGCTTCGCCCAGCAGCTGGGAGGCCAGAGCTGGAGGGGCACGCAGTGGGGGTAGGGAATTCCCTCTTTGGAGGCTCCTACTCCCTCAAGAGGTCCAGCCTCTTGGCGACATCCCCTTTTTGTGCCCCAGTTCATAGGGACACCCCACTCCAGGCCTCATGCTGAGCATTTCATAAGTGAGGGTTCCTTCAGTGTTTACAAACAGCCCAAAGAGGCCAAGGACTCTATTCCCATGCTATAGATGAGGAAGCAGAGGCCCCAAGAGAGAAAACAGTGACCAAAAGAGCTGTCCCCAGGGGGCCTTGACATATGTCCTACCCACAAGCTGTGTGACCTGGGCGAGTCCCTTCCAGGCCACATTCTCCCTGTCTTTAAAATGAGTGGGTTGGACCCTGGCCGATCCAGTGATCAGTTTACCTCCTGGGACTTTCTGCTGTGGCTCAGTCGGAGAACTTGGGTTGCTCTGGAGAGCTGTTGACTGGGTGACCTCACCCCATGGGGGGTCCTAGAGCTGGCATCCTGACTGGCCCAGGCCTAGCCCAGGGTCCATAGCTGAAGGGGAGGCAGGGCAGGGCTCAGGTTAAGGTGGTCCTTAGGCAGGGTGGCCCTGGGCTATGGCTGGGGCCACTGGCAGGAGGCCTGCTTTGTTGGGACACGGCTGACCACTGGGCTGGGGACTCTGTGAGCTACTGACTCTTGGGCTTGTGCCCTCCCCTGGGAGAGCTACAGCGCCTCCTTTCTGGGGAGTTTCCTCAGCCAGCAGGGGTGGGAACTGTGGGTGGTGGCCTCCCACCTCTGTGCCCTGCCTACCCGGCTCGCAGCTCACGCTGGGGGTGCTGGCCGCCCCTCTAGCCCCTCCCTCCCTCCCTCACCAGAGGTAAGTGTTCCCCCAGAACGGAAGGAAGGAGGTGAGGGAAAGCAAACAAGATAAAAGGCAGGTGGTAGGGAGACAGCCAGAGGCGGAGGCTGCGGGTGAGGGGAACCATGCTTCCCTGGGCTTAGTGGAGAGATGTACCCAAAGATTTTTCCCCGGGGTGTGTGTGAAAGGGGTAAGGTGCTGGCAGCAATTGGGCCACATCTGTGAGGGTGACGGTGGCTAATGGGAGGAGGAGACCCCAGGGCCTGGAGTTATCAGTTCCCCTCACGCACAGAGCCAATAACTTGCGGGTGGCAGCTTGCTGCCTGTCTGGGCACGAGACAAAGTCCTTAGGCCAGGCGGTGTGTGTGGTCACCAGCTGGGCATGGCTCGAGAGGTGACTGGCCTCAAGTGAGTTTCCACTGTGACCTCTTGACCCTTTGACCTCACCACTGCCAGCCTCGGAGGTGGTTGGGCCCAGGGGATGGAGCTCTGCCAGGGGCTGGATTTGCATCACTTCAGAGGGCGTATGTCCCTAAGTTATCCCACGCTGCCGCCTGAGGGGCGGGCATCGGGAACTGGAAAAACCAGGGTGCAGCTCTGGGTGCAGCCGTTGTGTCCCAGTCTCCTGCTCAGAGTGGCCCGGGCTTGCCAGGCGACAGGGGCCAGAGAAGCTCCTCCACAGGTGTGCCTGAGCCAAGCTCTTGTGCCAGACAGGTAGGTGTCCTGGTGTTCCATCCCCACAGGGTCTCCTGGGCACTGAAACACTGCTCATTTCTGTGGTCCTAGAGCGTGTGTTTAATGTGCACGTTTAGGGTTTGGCATTCACTCACACATTCATTCATTCATTCATTCATCTGTCTAGTCAGCAAACATTAGCTGAGCACCTACTGTGTGCCAGACCCTGTGCTGGGCTGTGGAATGCAGATAAGTCAGTTTCCAGTCCTGCTCTCCAGGAGCTGCCAGGCACATAGAGGATCCCAATATGTGTAGAAGTATTTTCAGCGGAGTCCAGAAGCCTAGCTGTGACTTCCCCTGGAGCAGAAACAGTGTTATCTACCTTACTGTCGTATCTCAGCACCCAGCATTGTGCCAGACACATAGGAAATGCTCAGTTTCTACTTGGTAAACATAAGATTGAGTAATAGATGCCCTAATGGGACAGAGAGGGCCACAAATTGGACAGTCTGAGAGGTCTGTGTAGAAGAGCTCCAGCTGAGTATTGAAGGATGTGTAAGAGTTTGCTAGTTAGCTATGGGATAGTGGGTATTTTTGTCTATGTGGGTGTGTTTGAGTGTGTCTGAACACCCAGTGTGTGACCCCTGTCCCCACTCGCCTGCCCAGAATGCCAGGAAATCCAAGCAGGCAAGGTCAGGAAGACACTGGGGCATGCTGGTGTCCTACACATGACCTCTGGGGCCCCCTCACCCTGGCATACTCTGGTGGGGCCCAGGGACAGCCCCGTGCTCTTCTGCGGTTGGAGGAGGGGGCAGGCAGCGCATTCCCATCAGGCAAGCACATGCCCTGTTGATGCTGCCTCGCCACTGTATTATCTGGCACATCCGCAGCGGAAATCTCTCCAAATTCCCTCTTTCCTGCCGGCAGCAGGCGGGCCACCCCCGGGCTCTGAGGCCAGAGAATGGAGCCCAACTCTTCCCCCACTTCCTCCCCTTGGCATAGGGCTCCGGGGCTGGGAGCAACCACGTGGTGGGGAGCAGGGGCTCTGGGGGGCTTGCAGGTGTCTAGACCTGCAGCCGACCCAAGCCCCAGCTGTGGGGGCATGTGGTCCCCTCCCCAGCCCGAGGGCCTGGGCTGGGGAGGTGCAATGGTGGTTCTCGGGGCCCCTGAGCACCCCAACTCCTCTGGGCCTGAACCACCTGGAGCCAGCACTTACCCAAGTTGTAGGCCCCTCAGTGGACAAGTCAGGACATTTGGGGGAATTGAAATCCCAGGAAAAACATGCCCAGCTTTCTGGACTCTCATTTTTACTTAAAGATTTGGAGGTGGAGGAGAGCTATTTTGTACTGTATTGTAACAGATACAATTATGAGGAATAAGGCAAAATACATTTTTGAGGAATAAGTTATGGAATAACAGTTATGAGGAATAAGGCAAAATACGTAGGTAGAAGATTTGAAAGACCTCTGGAACTTGAAGGAGGCCACTTGGGCTGCCCCAACCAACCCCTCTGGGTTCAAGTCCACTCTTTCCTCCTCCTAGGACATAAATGTGCCCAGTTTGAGAAGCCCTAGATTAGGCCGTACCACACATATACCTCCAGCTGCTCTGAAATTTGTCTTGGGATTTTCTGGCTGCTGAAGTGGGTCAGATATCCTCTCCTCTGTCTTCAGGCTTGTTGCAGAATGAAAGTTCGTTTCTCTTTGCTCCAAACTGAGATGTTCTTGGGAAGGAGAGGGGCTCAGAGTCAGACATCTGGGTTCAGGTTCTAGTTTTGTGTCTTAGGAGCGTGTTAACCTTGGACTAGTTGTTTTTCCTCTGAGCATCAATTACCTCTGCTGCAAAGTGGAATGACTGACAGCAGTATCCACATATAACAGGCTTATGGTGGGGACTAAATGAATGTCAAGGGCTTGGCCCAGGAGCTGCACACAGTAGGTGCTTACTCAGTGGTCACCATTTTTAACTGGGGCTCTAGGCGCTGCACAGAAAAGGTGTCGGGTCCCAGGCGCCCTCTGTCCTGGACAAGCCCCCTTCCCTATGGCACGTGCCCATGCTCCTTCAGGGCCTGTGCTGAGGTGCTGGTGTGGGAGGACAGTGAGGTGGGGCATGAGAAAGGCTGCTGCAGTAGCCCCTGGGCCCCTCTGCAAGCAGACACTAACAGGAAGTCATTGTCCAAGACCTTACAGAGCTGGGTGTCCTTTAAGTCCCGTCCCCTGACTCCCAGCCCCACCCCACCACCTGTGCTGCTTACACAGGGTACTGGACAAGGAGGGAGTCTTTGTCCAAGAATTTTTCCTGACAGTGTAGATTTGACTGTACCATTATTCTCTACATCAAGCCTTCAGTGGCTCTCAAACTGCTGCAGGATGAAGTCTCGGCTTCTTGGCCTGGCATGAAAGGCCTTTCTCAATCTGCTTCCTGGAGACCTTTCAGCCTTATTGCCTGTTCATACTTTTGGGGTTAGTCTTGCTTTTTCTCACCCCCTACCCCTTCTCCCAATATTTCTGCCCTGCTGAACGCCTGCTCAGTCTGTAAGCGCCCCTGATAGAAACCCCTATGACTCCTCAGATGTCTGGCTAAGGGCTCCACCCCCTTAGCCCTTAGCCCATTGCCCACCCGTTTATAGTAGACATTGTCATGTGGTTCTGCTCCCCGAGTTCAGGCTTTCTCTCATTTCAGGGGCCACAGCACAAGGCTGGGCAGAGAGTGGTGGGTCACTGTATGTTTGAACGTGACCCTCAGGCTGGAGGTGTCTCAAGAGCCTCTCCACAGAATAAACTGACATGGGGGGAGGAACTGTACAGCTAAAGAAGAGATTCCTAGTGTGACCTCACCCCACTCTGGCCACCTGAGGAGCTGCCCAAGCCCCGGTCAGCCCTGCACAGTGGGCCCTGTGTCTGGGCAGCTTCCTGCCTGTGGGGCCAGGAAGGGGCCTGGAGCAGGGGCAGGATAGGGCAGTGGGAGGAAGAAGCCTCTGGAGTCAGGTGCCTGAGCCCCTAGCTGGACTAGCCGAGACGGGACCTGCCACGGTGGGAGGAAGAGCTGCTTCCTGACTGCCCTTGTGCGTGGCGGAAATGACTCGGTCCTGCAGGCAGATCCAGAGAAAATGCTGGGGGCCTGCCTTTCCTGTTTCCTGGTCAGCCAGCCCTGGAATAGGAAGGTGCCCAGGTCCTGGAATCAGGGGAGCACCTGCAGGGCTGGCATCCTGAACTGGTATGCTTGGCCGATCAGTCCAGGTGGTGATGATAGTCAGTCAACAAACACAAATGGTGAAAAAGATGCGTTTACTGCCCTGGGCAGCCTAAAGGCCAAGTGAGGACCCGTCAGGCTGGTCTTCACCCATCCGAGGGGATAAGGCAGGTGGGCAACATGCTCTGTGCAATGCTGAGCCAGGTGTGAGATCAGATTCTTAGGTAAGATGTGGGCCTTGAATGCTAGGGTCAGGGGTGTGGTGCTTCTTGGGAGAGCCAGTGGGGAATGATGCAAAGGCTTGGAGCCTCCGGGTAAAGCACTTGCTGGGTGCCAGTGGGAGCTAGGTGCTGGCCATGCATTTTCTCATCAGAAGACATTTTACCAATGAGAAAGCAAGCCCTTGGAGTAATTTGCCTGGGGTCCCACAGCAAGGAGCCAGAAAAGTCGCTTAGGGTGTGAATGGGTGATGTTCGTCCTTCTGCCCACCAGCCTGCTCGCCTGGATTCTTCAAGTCCGAGGCATCTGAGAGCCCCTGTTTGGAGTGCCCTGCACACACCCTGCCGTCCCCCGAGGGGGCCACCTACTGTGAGTGTGCTGAAGGCTACTTCCGGGCAACGCAGGACCTGCTGTCGATGCCCTGCACTCGTGAGTCTTGGAGTGGGTTGGGGAGAGTGACTGAGGGTGTCACTAGTGATTGACATGTCCAGGGCTGCCTGGGTCCAAGCTCTAACCTCTGCCCTTTGTGCAGGCCCGCCCTCCGCCCCGCACTACCTCACGGCTGTGGGCATGGGTGCCAAAGTGGAACTGCGCTGGACACCCCCCCAGGACAACGGGGGCCGCAAGGACATCATCTACAGTGTCACCTGTGAGCAGTGCTGGCCTGAGTCAGGCGAGTGCGGGCCTTGTGAGGCCACCGTGCACTATTCCGAGCCACCACATGCCCTGACCCGCACCAGCGTAATAGTCAGTGATCTGGAGCCCCACATGAACTACACCTTTGCCGTAGAGGCCCGCAATGGGGTCTCGGACCTGGTGGCCAGCCGCAGCTTCCGCACTGCCAGCGTCAGCATCAACCAGACAGGTGAGGGCACCGTGCTGGTGATGGTGCCTTTGGGTCCCGCCCAAGGGGGGCTTCAAGAGGACAGCAAAGGAGTCCCTGGAGCTACTTCTGAGCTCTGTGATCTCTAGGGGCCTGTTTCTTTATATAAAATGGAGGTAATAATAGGGCTTTTGAGAGAATTTAACAAATTATTATATATCAGGCTCTTAGAGCACAGGGAGGATTTAGCAAGAGTTGGCTGTTGTTTTATTTTTTTCATATATCCACTTGTAAATACTCACAAGTCACCTCAGATGTGCCCGCCTGCGGTGGGGCTAAGGCCGGGGCCCTGTGCTCTGGAGCTAGAAGCTCAGAATCCCAGGCGAGGGTCTAAAGATCCTCGGCTGTGGATGGGACTGGGTCTGGGTGCACTTGCCCCCCACCCCTAGGTGGCTCCTCACTCCCAAACCCTGCTGTCCTGCCCAGAGCCCCCCAAGGTGAAGCTGGAGGGCCGCAGTACCACCTCGCTGAGTGTCTCCTGGAGCATCCCCCTGCCGCAGCAGAGCCGTGTGTGGAAGTACGAGGTCACCTACCGAAAGAAGGTAACTCACCAAGGGTCAGGGCTAGTCCCAGCAGGGTTACGTAGATACTTGCTGCAGGACACAGCCATCTGAGGAAGCTCCATTCTGCAGATGGGGAAACTGAGGTCTAGAGTCCTCCTGAGAGTCATCTCTCCCTGGCCGGCATAGCAGAGATTTGTGGGAGTGTTCTGAAATCTCCCGAAGAGATAGCTGGGGCTAGGGGAAAGAGACAGACTTGGGTTTGAGTCCTGGGTCATGCATTTGTTGGCTATGACCTTGAGCAAGTCACTTCATTTCTTTGAGCCTCAGTTTCCACCTTTGTAAAAGTAGCATAGAGTTTGCTAACATAGGTGAGCTACCTTGCAAACCTGGGGGTGGTCTCTGGTGGGCTAAGCTGCTGCTCCTGCCCTGCCCTCATTGTCCACCCACTGGCCACCCACAGGGGGACTCCAATAGCTACAATGTGCGCCGCACTGAAGGTTTCTCTGTGACCCTGGAAGACCTGACTCCGGACACCACTTACCTGGTCCAGGTGCAGGCGCTGACGCAAGAGGGCCAGGGTGCCGGCAGCAAGGTGCACGAGTTCCAGACGCTGTGTGAGTCCAGGGCCAGGGTGTGGGCCAGTCCAATGCCCTGAAACAGAGCAGTTAGGACATCCTTGGAGGAGGAAATAGATGAAAGAGCTTAGAAATGCCCCCCTACCGGTCAGCCAGGGCCTGGGACAGCCCTGTGTGAGTCAGCCCAAGCCTGGGGAGGGGGCAGAATTGAGAGCTGGAGGAGAGGGCCGAGGAACATGCATTCAGGGCAGTGTTGTGAGAGGGAAGGCCATGGGTCTGGCAGAGGCAGACTCAGTTCAAATCCTGCATCATGGAATGAGTCCTGCACACCTGGGAGTTACCTACTGTATACCTTAGGGAAGGCCTCTTATTTACCGCCTATGAAATGGGAACAAATAACCCTCGTGAACCATCACAAGTAAAAGCACCAAGCATGTGTCTTGGGGCCCACGAGTGCCTTGGGTGGTGTTGCCCGGGTTTGGAGTGTGGGGGCTCCCTGGTCACCAGCTGGTCTTCCCAACAGCCATGGAAGGATCTGGCAACATGGCGGTGATTGGCGGGGTGGTCGTTGGCGTTTTCTTGCTCCTGGTGCTGGCAGGAATCGGCCTCTTCATCCACCGCAGGTTTGTCCGAGCCTCCCAATGGGCTCCCCACAGGCTGAGGTGGGGCATGTTGGGGTGGGAACCTCAGTTTCCCTTATGGGAAATGGGGCTGAGAGTAATCTAAGCCTGCGTCCCAGGGTGTGAGGATGCAGCGGGCCGGGAGGCCTCAGCACAATGCCCGGCCCGCCTCGGGGCTCAGGCCAGGTGGTCATTATCTTCGCTCATGTTGGTAACGGTGTGTTCATGCTTCCTCTGGATAGGCAGGCCGGAAGCTCTGGGGACTTCTAATGAGGAAAGCCCTCATTACAGCCGCTTAAGGGGCCATTGTGGGGTGTAGATCCCCAGGAGCGAGACCTGCTGGTTCATTTCCTCTCCGCCTCTCCCTCTGCCCGCCTGAGCAGAGTGTGGAGTACATCGGGCCCCCACCCAGGGCCAGAGTAGGGGCAGAGGCTCCCTGGCCGGAGCAGGTCACTCACCTCCTGTGTGTTTGGTTCCCTGTGGGCTTCTCAGGAGGAAGAGCATGCGAGCCCGCCAGTCCTCAGAAGACGTGTACTTCTCCAAGTCAGGTGAGATGCAGCCCCCATCCTTGCCCAGCCCCAGCCCCACAGGCCTCCCTCGCTCTGTGGTGGAGATGCAGATAGCCAGGGCACTCCCAGGCCTCTGGGGGTGGGATCCAGGGCTTTCTTGGGCATCCCAAAGGGGCTAAGCCAGACGTCCCATGCCGCACAGCCTGGTCCATGTCTCCTGAAGTCCCCAGTCGGGTTGCCTTCCCCTTCTCCCCAGGGACCCCTCCCCAAACTGTGATCCCACCCCTCCTTTTTCTTTGCAGAACAACTGAAGCCCCTGAAGACATATGTGGACCCTCACACATATGAGGACCCCAACCAGGCTGTGCTCAAGTTCACCACCGAGATCCATCCGTCCTGCGTCACGCGGCAGAAGGTGATCGGAGCAGGTGAGGTTGGCGCGCCTGCCCAGGGTCCTGGTACAGGTTGGGATCACCCGATGCCAGGGCTGACTGGGGTGCTCTTTCCACCTTGCCTGCCTGCAGGAGAGTTTGGAGAGGTATACAAGGGGACCCTGAAGGCCTCAGGGAAGAAAGAGGTGCCCGTGGCCATCAAGACGCTGAAAGCTGGCTACACAGAGAAGCAGAGGGTGGACTTCCTCAGCGAGGCCAGCATCATGGGCCAGTTCAGCCACCACAATATCATTCGCCTTGAGGGTGTCATCTCCAAATGTGAGGCTTGGTGCCAGAGGTGGGGGTGGGAGACCCTCAGTGGCCTGACCCACAGTGCAGGATGGAGAGGGGCTGCCCAGGAGGGCCACCGAACGGGGCCTCTTCCATAGCTGTGCCCGTCTCCCCCCAACACACCTGTGCCACCTCTCTACCTCCCCTTATACCTGTGTCCCCGCCTGCAGACAAGCCCATGATGATCATCGCTGAATACATGGAGAACGGGGCCCTGGACAAATTCCTTCGGGTAAGGATGTGGGCTGGGGTGGGCAGGGATCTGTGGCTGGTGTGCTTGGGGGTGCCCTGGTGGGCTAAGGGCCTATGACCTGGCAGGAGAAGGATGGCGAATTCAGCGTGCTGCAGCTTGTGGGCATGCTGCGGGGCATCGCGGCTGGCATGAAGTACCTGGCCAATATGAACTACGTCCACCGTGACCTGGCCGCCCGCAACATCCTCGTCAACAGCAACCTGGTCTGCAAGGTGTCTGACTTTGGCCTGTCCCGCGTGCTGGAGGACGACCCCGAGGCCACCTACACCACCAGTGTAAGTGCTAGGGTGGCTGTCACTCCTGGAGATGGAGAGCTTGAGGGTGAAACAGGCTTCACCTGGATCTGGGGTCCCCTCACCTGCACGCCTGGGCCGTGGACCTCAGGAGGCAAGAACACCTCCAGGGAGCCTGGAGAGGGGTCTTGTGACTGGCCTAGCTGTGGTGGTCCTGAGATTGGCCAGAGTGGGACAATAGTGACTGGGCCTGGGTCCCCTGCAGGGTGGCAAGATCCCCATCCGATGGACAGCCCCGGAGGCCATTTCCTACCGCAAGTTCACCTCGGCCAGTGACGTGTGGAGCTATGGCATTGTCATGTGGGAAGTGATGACATATGGCGAGCGGCCCTACTGGGAGCTGTCAAACCACGAGGTAGACCCCCTTGCCCTGCCCAGCCCTACCCAGCCTTGCCCAGCCTTGTCCTGACCTGAACTTAGACACTCATTCCCAAACCCCAGGGGCCAGGCAGAGGAGAGTTTTGGGGACTAATCTTCAACTCGTACAGCCATTCATTTGTTTAATCAGCATGTTTATTGAAGGCTTACTATGTGCCAGGCCGTGTGCTGGGTTCCAGACCCAGTCCCTCCCTGCTTAACAGTCAATAAAAGGACAAGGAAACAAGTAGTTGGGGGCTCCCCTTCCCTCCTCTGCCCACATCCATGTACAGGGGCTCTCCAGGGGGCCTGCATGCGTTTGGGGGCTGTGAAGACACCCCTGCTCGTCCTGCCTCCCCAGGTGATGAAAGCCATCAACGAGGGCTTCCGGCTCCCCACACCCATGGACTGCCCCTCTGCCATCTACCAGCTCATGATGCAGTGCTGGCAGCAGGAACGCACCCGCCGCCCCAAGTTCACGGACATCGTCAGCATCCTCGACAAGCTCATCCGAGCTCCTGACTCCCTCAAGACCTTGGCTGACTTTGACCCCAGGTAAGTTCTGTACTCTTTGTCCACAGTGGCCCCCAGTTTTACCCCTGAGCCACTTCATTGTAGTGGCCAGCCAGGGGTAGTGAGCAAGGCACTTGGGAGTTAAACATGGGTTTACTTAGACTGCACAGGGGATGGCTCAGGTATGGTTCATAGAAGCAACCGACAGGTAGGGTAAATGTGCCAGGCACTGCGCTCAGCATTTAGCATATGTTCACTCATTTAAACGACCTCTGAGTTGGGTCCTGTGATTATCCCCCTTTTGTAGTTAAGGAAACAGAGCAGTAAAGTATCTATGTACAGGCAAGTGGCCAGGCTGGGAGTGTGACTCTAGGAACCTGAATTTCTCTCGTAACATTTTGTTATTTTGTGGTTAGTGGTGGTGGGATTGTCAGTAGGAGTAGAGGGAACAGCAGTAGCTATAAACGCTCCGGACATGCCGGGCTGGCTCCCTAAACCCTACCTGATTTGGCTTCCCCTTTGCCCCGATAAAGAACTGAAGCACGGGGCAGTTGGGCTGGGCTGGGTGCTGCGGCCCCTCATCTGTGGGTGGTGGTTCCTGTTGCAGAGTGTCCATTCGGTTGCCTAGTACCAGCGGCTCGGAAGGGGTGCCCTTTCGCACAGTGTCTGAGTGGCTCGAGTCCATCAAGATGCAGCAGTACACAGAGCATTTCCTGACAGCTGGCTACACTGCCATCGAGAAAGTGGTGCAGATGACCAACGAGTGAGTCTGGCCCTCCTATTCTGCCTCCCACCTCCCAAAGCTACCTCCGCTCCTCTCCACCTTCCCAGCACACTCCTCCTTTCTCTTTCTCTTTCTCTTCTTCTGGGGAGCGAGGCTTCGCAGGAAGGGCAGAACCGGGCCAGCAGCCAGCAATTCTGGGTGCTCGCTCTTGGCCCCCTTCTCTTCCTGCATCTCTTTTCCAGAGTGGGAAAAGAATAGTGATTGTAACGATAACAGTAGCATTTATGGAGGGCTGACTCTGTGCCAGCTCTGTGCTCAAGCACTTTGAATCAGTCCTTGTGATAGCTTGGCAGGTGGGTCCTGTCGGTACTCCCACTGGACAGGAACAGAGAAGTGCCGTGACTTGCCCAGGGGCCCAGGGCCACTAGGGGCAGGGAAGGATTCAAGCCCTGGTTAGTCAGGCTCTAGAGCTCAGGGACCACAGAGGTCATTACTGAGGAACTGAGGTTCAGAGAGGCTACATGGCCTACTTCAGTTCACAGTTTGTAGCCTATGGGAAAAGAAAGGCTCCCCTTCATAGCCATCCCCAGACTGAATTCCCCATTTGCCTTGTGAATAGATGCTGTTATTACTTCTTCTTTTAACAAGTGGAGAAACTGAGTCTGGGAGGTTACACAGCCAGTTACGGGTAGCATTCCTCTCCAGGATGCCAAGAGGAAATGGGCAGAGTCCTTGAACTTCCTGGCTGATGCCCAGGAAACGGGCCCCCGAGCAAACCCCTCCTGGGCTCCTTGCCCCACGTGGTTGACTCTCCGCCCTGTGGCCCAGCCTGGCAAGAAGAGCCAGTCCCCCTTGCCCCAGCCTTGGGTCAGGCTGCCCTCTGGGAGCTCCCCTCTCCTCCCCAGCTCCAGCATCAGGGACCTTTCCCGGCAAGGCCTTGGCATGGATATCTCTTCCCACCCCGGAAAGGAGAAGACATCATCCGCTTAGCCTTTTGTGCCTCTAAAAATAGTGTTTGGTCCCAATAGCCCAGCTTGTACAGGGTCCAAGGTCATGACAGGAATGGATGCTGGGGCTGGGAGGAGGTGGGAATCACAGGGGGGCTCAACTGGGCCTCCCATGGTTCTGGGTCACAGAAGTTTTGGGATTTGGGCCTGTGTAGGAACATCCTCCAGGGACTCTGCAAACTCCTCAGCTGTGCTTTTGACCCGCAGGGTCAAGGTCTCTCAGACCATCTATGGCCCATCCCAGGGGAAAGCCAGGGAAGAGAATCGTGCAGGGACAGGCTGACCAGAGGGAGGCATGGAGCAGTAGAGAAGAGATGGGCCCCAGGATATCTT
The DNA here is from genome assembly GCA_032199065.1 of Smutsia gigantea. NCBI lineage: Eukaryota > Metazoa > Chordata > Mammalia > Pholidota > Manidae > Smutsia > Smutsia gigantea. The sequence continues at coordinate 19,183 of JAVSCE010001001.1, forward strand.
TTGTCATCAGCCAGCTACAGGGTCCCAAGCTTGGGCTCTGCAGTCACACCTGTGTTCAGGTCCCACATTTCCCACTTCCTAGCAGGTGACCTTGGTCAAATTAGGTTCTGTCTTTGAGTCTTTCTTTTCATTTCCCCGTTACGGGGGCTGCATGGATCCAGTACCAATGACAGCCTGGTATACACTAGGGGCTTAATGCATGTCACTCTCCTCTTTTCCTCCACTTCCTTGCTTTCTGCTGGTAACCGTGGGCAAATGCCAGTGTTCCTGTGCCCCCTCCTCTTCCCTGGGAGCCTGGTACAGCCCCCTTTGCTCCTCTCCAGGGACTCCCATTACAGTACAGCTTCTCTTCTGAGTGAGTGGAGCTGAGGGAGAGTACTTACAGGAAACACATGTTCTTAGAAGCTTCCCGAAATAGCCCGGGGTGCTCCTCGGCCAATTCCTTTCCCACGAACAGAGACAGGGCTGCCTGGGATCGATGGAGGCTGTGTGTGCGTGTGCATCGTGTTTTGAAAAGGCCTGGATAAAGGCAGGAAGTCATTCCACGCTCCCTCCTCCCACCAGCCCGTTGGTGCTCAGAGCTGGGGCCTGCATGACTCACCACCACCTCCTCCTTTATTTCAAATAAATGAATGGGGATCTCAAAGCACTTTTTCACCTTAAAGGCCATGCCTACACATGCTATGGACCCCAGTGGGAGGCTTTGAGCTGGTCTCAGAATTCCGCCCTTTCCGACAGGGTCAGAATTTAGGCTTCAGTGTCCTACCCCACCATGGCCCCGCCGCCCTGGCCCCCCAGCTTCCTTCGCCCCCGCCCAAGGCGCTGGCTGTTTTTTCTCCCGTGGTCCCAGAGCGGCCACCTTATCTTAGCTTGAGCATTCATGTTATTTTGGAGTCACTCGAGTTTCTAGCTAGACTCATGGTTCTAAATGTCTTTTGAGGTGCTAATGAAAGCTGTAGATGTTGCACCCTAGAAAAATGCCCAGCCCAAAAAAGGCCCTGTTTGGTGTCCAAGGCTACCACATACAGCATCTTGTGAGGGGGCACGTTGGGGACACAGGCTGATTGATGGGTCCTGTGGTCCCGGCACGGGCTTGGCCAATGGAACTTTGCAGAGAGAATGAATGATCACAGCATGAGCCTCTGGGAGCTCTCATTGCCTGCTCTCTGTGCACAGTAGGTGCTCACTGGAGAGGTGTGGCCTTTGAATTTCCCTGGGCTGGGGCTGTCACTGCAAGTGCTCAGGAAAAAGGCAGCCTCCGTCGTGTGCATCCCTGCCCCTCTGATTGGAGTTGATGGGAGTGACCGTCCCGGAGGAAACTGCAGCTGAGGCAGGAACTAGCATGACGGTCTGCAGCAGGCCCCCGGCCCCAGCTGGTCTGTGACCCTCACCTGTGTGTGTCTGCGGTCAGGAAATGAGGCAGGGAGCGAGGCGGTGCTTTGTGTTAAAAAAAAGAATGGGGCTGGTGGGTGAGGATGGTGGAGGAGAAAACTACCCTAATCTAATCAAAACTTCCCATTTTACATGTAAAGAAACTGAGTTCCAAAGACAGGTCAGGACCTGCCCGAGGCTTTGATGGAGGACAGGACTAGAAGGGGGTCTCCTGCCTTCCTGCCCAGGGCTTTTGCCTCCTACCTGGGCCTCTTGTCAGATTAACTACACTGATCCAGAAGAGGGGCCCAAGGCAGCTTGGGCAGTGGCTCAGTGTCCATTGAAACGTCCATTCGTTCACACAGCTGACACTCCTTGAGGACTTGTATGCCAGGCCGGTCCTGCTTCTTGGGGAGGGCAAGTGTCGGGGGATGAGCCCAGGGGACTAGGTCTCAACCATTGCCCTCCTATAGCTCCCATAACCCACTGGTTATTGAACCATACATTAGTGTCCTTGGGACCTGATACAATGCACACTCTTGCCTCACATTCAGAACTTCAAGGTCATTGAGTCTGGAGTTAGGCCCAAGATCCTGCCTTTTCAGAGAGTATCTCCTTCTCTGCTTTCCGAATGCTTATCTGGGAGCCACTCTTTGAAACCTACAGGTGTGGGGGAAAGTGCTTCTTTTTCAACAGCCCCAACTGATAGGTTAGAAATGGCACTTATGGTAGATTAGGAAGTTCTCCTAGATGTCCGACTTGCAGGCTTCCTGCTGCAGTGGGAGAAGCCAGCCTCCTCCTAGAGGTTCCTGAGCCACCCTCCGTACCTAGGTCTGCCCTTCCCTGCTTAGTACTTCTCCTAGGGTTCCCAGAGCCTGTGGGAAAGTCGTGTTTCCAGAATTGCAAATAAGAGCTTGCACCATATAATTAGCTCCATTTACAGCCAAGAGATGGCCTATAAAAATCTGGGTGTTTTCTTGGGTTTGGGCTGGTGGGTGAGGATGGTGGGGGAGAAAACTCCCAGAATGAGCAATAAATGTCCTGCTGCAGGGCTCCAGGGAGCATAGTTTTACAAGGGGACGGAGGGGTATGGAAAGGGGCGTGGGGGAGGGCTGTGGGCTTCTGAGCACGTCTTCTGGTACCAGTACCACCATCCCCCTCTGCCACCAATTTCTGGGTTCTCCCACCCACCAGATAGACACTATTATCCCACTTTACAGGGGGAAATTGAGGTTCCTAAAGGGAAAACACCTGCCTCAAGGTGACCTAGTCACCAGATCTGATGACCTACAAGCCCCTCCCATTAGAGACCAGCAGGACTTCAAACCTTGAGGGTCCCTCAGCAAGGATTTCTGAGTCCTTCCCAGTTATGAGCAGTGAGAACTTGGAAGGAGTGCTGTAAAATAAGTTGGCAGCTGGGAAGAGACCTCGGGCAGAGAGCTTTGAGCAACATCCCTAGAGGGTCCCTGGCCTCCAGGCAACTAGCAATGGCGTCAGTGCGGCCTGGGGTGGCGGCCTTAGCTGAGGACATTAGCCTCCCTCCCACGCATCTCCCCTGAGCTGCTGAAATAGGTTCTTCAACCATTCATGTAGGGGATGGGAGGCATCTGTCCATACCTGCTCTGATTCCCAGCTCTTCTACCTCCAACTGTGTGACTTTGGGCAAGCCACTTCACCTCTTTGAGCCTCAGTTTTCTAATCTGCAAAAGGGGGGTGAAAAGAGCACCTACTAAAAAGAAAATTGTGCAGATTTGATCTTTTTAGAAAAGCTCCTCACAGAGTCCTGCCTTCTGTCATGTTCCTAAGTTTGTCAATGTTAGCAAGCTTTCACGATGTGGATCCTCTTGTCAGGCCTCTGCCTCACTAGAGCCAACGCCCCCCCAGGGCCTGTGGCCCCCTCCGCACTCCCTCTTCCCCCACCTCTGCCTCCCTCCCATGCTGCTCAGTCCTCCCAGCCAGCCCCTAACTCTCTCCCTCCCACCCACAGTGATATCAAGAAGATTGGGGTGCGGTTGCCTGGCCACCAGAAGCGCATCGCCTACAGCCTGCTGGGACTCAAGGACCAGGTGAACACAGTGGGCATCCCCATCTGAGCCCGGAGAGGCCGTGAGCCCCGCTCAGCCAAGAATACTTGAAGACAGAGTGGCTGTCCTATCAACTCTACACTGTGCCACCAGGGACCTTATTTATTTCCATTTGTTCTGTATTGATGCCACCCTGAGACTTCTGGTGGGGGGGCTGTCTTGGATGACACTTGGCCTGAACTGAGGAGATGCTCAGGGACCCTGGGTTGGGGGCGTTTTTGCCCATGAAGGCAAGCACTTAGCAGGCACTGCCATGTTCCCAGCATCCCCTGGGGCAGGCACCCCGCCAAGCCTTGGATACACTCGGGACATATACAGACTGACCTCCCCTTTGCCGTCCCGAGAGGTGGGGGAGGTCAGCCTGTGGCCACAGGAACAGGGTACCTCCAGCCTCACCTGCTCACAAAAAGAGGGCAGACAGCAGACTCAGCTGGGTGAGGCCAAAGCTGCTCCCGTCCTTCTAGTGCCTTCCTCAGCCCCCCCAGGCCCTGTCCTCAGCCCCCCAGGCTAAACTCTTGCTTTCCCGGGGCCCTCGCAGGATGCTTGGTTGTGTTGAGGTTTTTTAAATATATATTTTGTACTTTGTGGAGAGAATGTGTGTATGGCAGGGGGCCTGGCCAGGGCAGGGGGCAGACGGTGGCCTGGGTCCAGACATTCCCAGTCCCTTGCCCCTTTAGACAACATTCATTACTCTGTCAGTGTTAATGATTTTGTTTTTCTTAGGTATTTTTTTTGAACCTTAATTTATTATTATTTTTTTTTATATTTATTGTTAGGAAATGACTTATTTCTGCTCTGGAATAAAGTTGCAGATGGTTCAAACTGACCTTGGTTTTGAGTCTTTGGAGGACCTGTGGGGTAGAAGAGGCCGCCTGTGTCAGAAGTGGGGGTGGAGGGCTCACTCCCACCCTGAATGTTTAAACAGCTTCTTGCGCAAGGCATACATGTCGTACAGAACCCTGGGAGCCGGGGGAGGTGGGAGGGGGGCAGGGGGCCAGGAGGCAGGTCCTGCCAAGCCTGGCCCCCATGCCAACAAGCCTGTCACCTTTGATCTCAAGACTTCTGAAGGGCTGGGAGGTGGGGGAACAGTGAGAGCAGCCATCAGCCTCCCTCCTACACACCTCCACCAAGCTGTGCAAAGAGGTTCTTCCACCATTCATGTAGGGCTCTGAGGTTTACAAAAGCTTTTCACAAGTTTTGGCTCGTTGGAGCCTCAGCCCTCCTGAGTTTTGTGGGCAGGCCCATTTTACAAAACAGAAAAACTGAGTCTGGGCCTGGGAACAGCGTTTGCTCAAGGTTGCACAGCAAGCAAGAGGCAGAGACCAGAGTTGAAAGCAGGGCCAGGAGTCCCAATTAGATGCTTTTCTAATAAATGGGGAGATTGAGGCTCAGAGATGTGCAGTGGCTTGCCCTAAGTCACACAGCAGGAAATAGCAGAGGCCTTGAGGGTAGCCAGAGTCCACATTTCAAACTCCAAGCCTCCACTATATTGGGTTGCTACCCTGCATGCTAGAGGTCATTCACAGTGGGCCTCAGGAAGAGGTTGCACGCAGGTGACCAGAGGCATGACCAGGTGAGCAGAGATGAACTGGGGTGCAGGAGGAAGGCTTCCTCGAGGAGGTGACCCCAGAGCTGAGACCAGTAGGGATTATAGAAACAGGTAGGAATTAACCAGTGAAACAGTGGGAGACGGTTATACAGACAGAGCAAATTGTGGAGGTGTAAAAACCACGTGGTTGTGCAAGGAGGAACCACAAGCAATTTGGTGTTATTAGGGCGTGTCAGGTGGTGAAGAGTTCTCCATGGCCTTGTAAGGCAGGTTCAGGAGTAGGGAGTTTACACTGAGGACAATGGGGAGCCACTGATGATTTTAAGCAGGGTGAGGCATGATTACTATGCCCCAAATAGAAGTCACTCACAGAGGCAGGCACAGAACTCAGGCCTTCTAACTCCTAGCTTGGAGCTGTGGGAAAACAGAGAAGGCATTCTGGCAAAGGGAGAGCCCTCAGCTTGCCTTGGAGTCTCAAGGCTGGCCTGCTCTGCCCTGATGCTGCAGGATGGCTGCTTCCATGGGGTACCAAGCCTGGGTCCTGACCCACTGGGCATCAGGGAGTCATGCAGTGTCGGATGGGGCTGGGGTTGGGAAAGGCAGGGGAGCACAGGGACCAGCTCACAAGGCCTTCTTCCCGTTAGCGCTGGGCCACCTGGGCCTGCTGGCATAGTGGCTGAGTCAGGCCTGACCCTTGCCTGGCCTGCCCCAAGTGGCCACCATGGCCCTGTTGTTATAGCTACTGCCACTACCACTGACAGGGCTATTGGTCTAGCAAGGAACAAGCCTGCAATCCTGCAGCAATCTGGACGGCTAGGGTACCTGACTCCAGACCTGAGTTCCTCTCCCAAAGCAACTCAGCTACCCAATGGCCCCTCAGTGAGCAAGAGTAACACAGGAATTGGATCAGCATAGGAGGAAGTGACCTCATAGATTCTCTCCCTTGAAACCCTGATGTACATAAGACCCTCTAAGGGTGCCTGAGATTGCACAGTCCTGTGGGCTGCAGACTGGGGTCTGTTCTCAAAGGCTGTTGGGAAAGAAGCTGTCTGGAGCCTTCTATGGACCCCACGATTGGCAAGAGGGGAAACTTAAGTTTTTACAAATTAAACCAAGCCCCGCTCTGCCCCCTAGAGGTCCTAGAAGCAGTGACACCCCAGTAGCAATAAGCACACCCAGCCTCCCGATCTTGGTTCCTAAACACCACTCTATAATGAAAGAAACTGGGGCTCCTTAGAGAAATGACTGATTCCAGGGCTGAGGTGGGAAAAATACAAGATGAGCCTGGAGCATCTTGTAGTGCCAGACAATAAGGAAATGCTCAAAAAATAAACAGACATATGACCCAGCCTGAAAGAGGCTCCTCTAGATCAGTGTCCAGACCTAGACCAGGTTGAGCCACAGAACAAATAACACAGAATTGAATTATAACCCAAAGTATCAAATAAATATCCATGAGTCCATCCTGACACAAATAATGATTGAAAAAATAAAGATTCCAAAAATTCATTACTTCTCCCCCTCTAGAAAGGGGAGCTTAACTCCCCACCACTCTGAGTGTGGACTGAACGTAATGATACCCCTCCAAAGAAAAGTCTAGAAAGGGTAAAAAAAAAAAAAAGACATTTTACAGTGGAGAGACCTGGTAAACACTTCTGTAACCAAGTTAACATCATCACTGAGAATACAAACAAAGCCAGAGCAACAGGAATATGTTGCTTGAATTTAAGATCAGACATCAGCAAACACACAGGATTTACTGGGTGCCAGCCACTGCATGAAGTGCTTTGCGCATGTTTACTTATTTAATCCTTCCAACAATCCTTCGAGGTGGGTACCATTGTTATCCTGTTTTACAGGTTTGAACACTGAGGCACAGGGGAGTTAAGTAACTTGCTAGAGCCACCTGGCTCATATATGGCAGGGGCAGGAGGTAAGCTCAGGCCGTTTCTGTTTAACAGAACCCCTGGTAAGATGGTTTTCCATTTGCCACCCTCAGCTGCCAAGATAGGACATTCTGCCCTCTCTGTCCTGATGGCACCACTCTAGATGTGGTCTGAGAAGCACTGGTTCTGGGGAAACTGAGACCACATAATATGCCCAAGCATCCCAAATGCCACAGTGCCCCAGGCCCCAGGCCCCAGAGGACAGGATGCAGATGGATTTGATGTTTTGCTCTTCCCTCACTGGACCTTTCCTGCTTTGCTCCAGGTGGGGCATGGGGGCCACAGAGATGAATAGGCCCCTCATTGTCCTGACAGAGCCTCAGTTGGGTGAGGGGCAACAGTGGCAACACAGAGGGACCCAGGCTAAGAAGGGGAGGAGCTAGGTGTTACAGGAGCCAGAGTGGGGTCACCTGAAAGGTTCAGGCAGACTTCCTGGGGGAGGAGGTGCCATCCGAGTTGAGGTCAAGGTCAAGTGGGAGTCTACCAGGTGAGGGACAGAGGAGTGTCCCCAGAAGAGTCTCTTCCTGCCCTCCATACTCCAGAACTCTGTGACTAGGGCTAAGTCTCCCCCATTTGACCAGGACAAGCCCTATTCCGGCTCCAATGCCACCACCCTAACCGCTGACTGCCATGCCACGAGCAGCCCTATGACACCAGACTTGCTCTTTCTCCAAGCAGAACCTTCGCTCTGACCTCAGTCATCTCAGCTGGCAGCGGGCCTGCAGCCCACTACTGTCCCTGGGCTTTGAGCATCAGGGCCCCTGGCGATCTTTTGATGCACCCAACAGAGCCCTGAGGGAGGTGAAGGCAGCAGTTATGAGGGTGCTGGGTGGGGAGGTGTCCTCTTTCTCTGCTGCTCCCAGTCTGGGTGGCAAGTTACAAGTGTCACCAGGCACCAGCTTTGGATGTCCTAATCAATTAGCAAATCCTGGAGGAATGGGTGTGTTCTCTCTCCCTCGTCGCAGTCCCTCCTGCTCCCCACCAGCTGTAGCCCAGAGCCCAAGACAGGGTCTGGTACACAGCAAATGCTGCTAGGACAGTGGTTGAATGAATGTGTGTGTGGGGTGCTGCGGTTCCCAGCTCTGGCCTTCTAACTGTACCCACGCTCCACATTAGGCTGCGATCACCCTTTTCCCAGAACAGTGTCGGGCACCCAATAGGCCCTTGAGAAAGATTTCCCAATAAACAAATGAATGAGAGGTGGAGGTGGAGAGAGTCCCAGCTTTGGGGACCTTAGGTCCCAGTGAAGCCCTAGGGAGCCAGATCATTCAATATCCCATATTATTATTCAATAATATCAATATTTGGGGTGTGTGCTGCACAGATGGCCCCAGCTCCCACAGGCTGGCCAGGGTCAGGCAGGCAGCGAAAAGAAGGGATCAAGCATTTCTGAACACCTACTACGTGCCAGTCAGTTAGCCAAGCTCAAGACCCACACTGACTCATCAAAGGATTACGACACCAGGAGGCATGGATTTATCCCCAGTTTACAGATGGGGACACTGAACCTCAGCGTGGGCATGCTATCAGACCAAAATCCCACAGCTAGGAGGCGGCGAGGGCTATCTTGTCCCACTGCCTGTGACTGAGTGACATTTGTGGGTTTGGGGGGTTCTTGGGAGTCATGGCAGCAGGAAGACCCTTAACCTGGGAGAAGAAGACAGGTGCTCCATGGGCACCTCCTGCTGACTTTGCTGAGGGACCCTGGGCATGTCCCTTGGCATCTCTGGGTCCCGGTTTGTCCATATGTAACATGGAGGGCTCAGGGCAGTCCACCCTGGCTGGGATGAGGGGCTCCGGCCCCCACCACAGACTCGCCTGCTCCTGACTCCTATTGCTCTCTCACCAGGCAGCCCCAGGCGGCAGGCCCCACTCCAGCCCCACGGGGTCTGGCTTTCCAAGCCAAACCTTGTCAGCCAGTCTCTGTCGGCAGAACCAGACCGGGTTTCTGGGAAGCCGCGGCCGCATCCCACCCTGCCAGGGATGGGGCCCCTTTCCCCCTCTGGGTCTGGGCCCCATTTCAGCAGCCTCATCACATTCCCCAGTGGTCTCAGCAGCCCGGATGGATGCACGCATGTTTCCACACTGGTCTGGCAGAGCCAGGACGCTGCTGTAACCAGGTTTCGTGCTGGGTAGAGGGGGTCATTCCCCCAAGGACCAGGCTTCAGGCGCCAGTTAGACCAGTCCCACCACCTGGGCACAGTTACAGTCCCAAAGTCCTGGGACACGTCCACCATGCCCACTTCCCCTGAGCCCTGTCCACTCCCACTGCTCTCTTGTTCTATCCAGCCTTCCCAAACCTGGCCACCTTCTCCATCTGAGCTCCCCCTGACCCCGCCGACCCCACACACATCCCCTCCCTTATTTCTGCCTGTGGATCCACCTCAAGAGACCTCAGAACCACCCCTGCCTGCTCCCAGCTAATTGGGGAAAATCAGTCCCACCTCTCCCATGCCCCTGTTCAAGCCTGGATCAGCGGGACTGGAACGACACTTGGAAGTGTGTCTTCTGTCCCTGGAGCTCACCTCTCTGAGCTGCCTCAGTTCCTTTCTTCCTACACTTTCTTCAAGAACTCTATGAACTGGAGCTATGATTATCTCCCTGTGGATGGGGGACTGTACCCCATTTACAGAGGACCCAGGTTAGGTCTATTGTCCTACATAATTATTAACAGTATTCACCTTCACTCTGTGTCCCTACTGGGGGCTGCCCTACCATGAGGCACAGAGAAGGCAAGGGCAGCCTGAAGTGTCTCAGCCAGCAAGTAGTAGAGTCAGGATTTGAACCCGGCACCTTGCCTCCAGCACCCTGCTCTGTGCTGATGGGTTTGGGAGTGAATAGGCCTAGGCGTTCTCCAGGGCCTACTGTGTGCCACCCACTGCCTGGTGCTCTTCCCCATACCCTCGGCATGCACATCACCTTCCTCTGGCCCTTCAGCTCGGGCGCCGCAGCCTCAGAGAGGGTCCCCCAGTGCCCATCTTAAAGGGACTTGGGACTCTCTGCAGCTACGGGCTCACCTGATGTGACAGCTCTCTGTCACTGACCATCAGCTCCTGCCCATGAGGCAGGGACAGGCCTGCTTCACGGCTTCTGGGTCCCCAGACAACCAGGGCGTACCATCACTTACTCGATGAAAAAAATCAATGAAGCGTGCCTGGTGCCCCGAGAGGGGGGGTGGGAGAACCCAGGCGGTGCCCTCACAGACTTTCTGTCTGCCCATGGAAACATCGAGAACACTCAAAAGATAAATGCTGTGGCTTGACAAGCATGGGGACCCCCAGAGAAAGAGTGACTTGCCCAGTCAGGGGCAGGTCAAGGAAGGCTTCCCGGAGGTGGTGGTGTCTGAGCTGACTTGAAGGGTGAGGCTGTAGGGGAAGAATGAAGGGCATTCAGCTCAGAGGCTGAAGGGAGGCCAGTGTGGCTGCAGTGCTGACGGCAGGGTCCGGGCAGTGGGGAAGGTCAAAGCTGCAGGGGTGGTCAGGGGTCTGACGCCAGGGGGCCCTGTGGTTCTGCTAGGGGTGATATTTTTCCTCCTAAGTGTGGATGCCAGTTCAACGGTTCTTATTTGGAGGGGGAAGAGGAGACGGGCAAGAAATGCACAACTTTCGTTTTTTTCAAAAGCATGCTGTCCTCTTGTAGAAAAAAAGCACCTAAGTGTTAACTTACCAAAAACAAATGTTGATTATTTGCCTGCCGTTGCTGGGACCAGAGCTATGGCCCGGCTGGCTCTTCAGACCTGCTTTCGGGACTGAGCTACCACATGCAGGTGTCCCAGCCCTGCCCCCCGCCCCACCTCACCCCCAGCCATCTGTCTGGGAAGCTCCATCGTGTGGCCTCTGACATCACGGCAGGGGGCCTCATGATGTCACAGGGCCCCATTGTGGCCACAGAGGGGGAGCTGCCCCCCCTCAGAGGCCAGCTTCCCACCCCCGCCCAATCCCATTAAGCACGGGCTGGGGACAAAGGAAGGCGCTTTGTGTTTTCACCCTGTCTCAAGTGAGTCACAGGCTGCAGAGGGAGGAGACAGCAAGAGGTTGTGCATTCCAGAGCCGGCCACCTCCCCCAGCTGGGCCTCCAGGTCAGGCTCCAGGCCCTGCTGCTACCACCAGTCCTTGTCCCCATGTTGGCTCCCAGAAAGTAAGACAATAGAGATAAAGAGGCTCCAAGCCCCATGCCTCCCACCTTTGTCACCCTCAAATCAAGAGCCAGAGCCCGTGATGTGGAGGCTGCAAGCAGCACGCCCTCCTGAATCCCTGACGTGACATTTAGGCCCCAGAGGGCTCTGGGGGACCCTGGGCTGGGAGAAGGAGGCAGAGTCAGTTGGAACCAGAGAAGGCAGAAGTCCCTGAAAGACAGACCTGGGGAAGCAGCCTCAGGGCGCAGATGGGGGACCAAGGCCTACACAGGGACATGATGGGCCACCCAGCAGCATCAACGAGCACTTACTAAACTCATTATGGCTCCTGAGAGCCATACTGCTCTATGCTGAGGGTCATCTGATCCTTGAACACTGGCGGGTGACAGCCAGCACCAACTCCAGACCTGGCCACCCTGGACAGGCCCTCAGAGAGGGAGGCCTGGCTTGGAGATGGCTAGACGACCTCCTTCTCCCTGGTTGCCGTAAGGGCTGGCTGAGACAGTGCAAGTGCCCCGAAAGCTGCTCCAAGTCCGTGGCTCGCCCCTCACCTCGCCCCAGCCAGCGGTGGGGCAGGGTGCCTCCTTGTCCTGGTACCACCACCCCAATTCCCATCGCTCCCTGGGCTTCAGCCCTCAACCAAGCCCCGTCCCAGGCTGGTATCCGCTTCCTTTGAGAACTAGTCTGTCCGGAGGCTGGAAGGAGGGTGCGGCCGACCGGCGATACCTAGGTGGGGGGAGGCAGTGACTTTAGGAGAGTCCTCAGCCCACCTCACTGCCACCTTAGTGGGTTTCTTGGTGCACACTTGGCAGAGTGCCCGGGCATGCAAGAAGGCCGGGATTGGCTCAGTTTCGGGTAACAAAGTCCCCTTTCTCCCCAGCTTCAGGAATGCCTGGCACCCCCTCCTGCCCCTGTCTCGATCTATATCTGTTATGCAGATCCAGACAGACCCCAGTGTTCACTCTGTGGCGGGGGGGGGGCCCAGGCTGGGCACTGGCTCCGCCCTGAGCCTGTGAGACAGCCCTGGCACTTCATGGGGCGGGACGGTCACCCCTGCCCCCTTCACATGCATGTGCACCCACACATGCACACACACACGTGTGTGCACACACTCATACCCACATGCATCACCCGAGAAGCCCAGCCCTCGGGTTGGAGCCGTGAGGCCAGCCCAGAACCCAAGGCAGTGTGAGGCAAAGATGTCCACAGCTGGCTGGGAACGGAAAAGGCCCACAGAGTGTGAGTGTCCTGCCTCACCATGGCTGTTCCTGTATCTTCGTACTGGTGATATTTTACCCCAACTTGGCAAAGTAGAGGTCACAGCCCCACCCTTGCTGCCCTCACATTTTCAGCCGTAACTGTCATGTGAAACCCCAGAGTCTGTAATCCCTGCCTCTGTCCAAGGCCCTCATTTTTTTTTTTTAACCAAGGAGGATGCAGAGGTCCAGAATGGACAGAGATTTGCCTAAGGCCACAGAGCCTGGTAGGGCTGGGAGAAGGGGATGCTGGCGACGGCCACATGTATGTTCTGGTGGGATCTCGTTCTGAGCCTCTCCAGAGGCAGGGAGAAGGACTGGCCTCCTTGGTGGTGATGTACCCTTTACAGATGACAATACTGAGACTCAGAGAGGAGAGGCCTGAGGTTACCAAGCACGGAACAGAGCAAGGGTTTGAGCTCCAGCCCTGGGGCCCCATGGATGGGAGGGGTAGTCAGAGACACTGAGTCCCCAGGGTCCCTCCCTGGCCACCGCAGACCCCAGCACAGCCCAGGCCCCAACTAGAATGGGCCCAACTGGAGGCAGATGCTCAGGCCCAGGCTGCTGCTTTGGTCTTGAGCCCTGGGTAGGATCTGCCCCTCCTGCCACAGCCCTGGCCAGACTCTGCCCAGACACCTCAGGAATGTGGGGGGCGGGGGACTCAGGGAAGAGGGGCCTGGGGTCCAGGGGTGGGCAGAATAAAGAAACCATGTGTCTGGACTCTCTCTGTACCCCCGGGCTGGACCACAGGTGGCAGAGAGAGGATCTTAAGTGCAGCTAGGCTTGTGTCCCTACCTGCTGTGTGACCCTTGGGATGTAGCTGCCCATCTCTGGTTTCCAGGGCTGCAAAATGGAGTGCAGGAGCAGGGAATCTAAGGCAAAGGAGCCTGCTGAATTTCTGAGGCTGGGACTTCTGGCAGAGGCGTAGAAAGAAGTGGGGGACCAGCCCAGCGGTGGGCTCCTCTCCCTGCCTCCTCCTGCAGCCTCAGGAATCGCCTTAATTACAGCGTCAGCCTCACTGCGCTTCCTGCCATAAACCCAGGAATCTAAATTAGAAGGCAGGAGGCTGGTTCCCCCTTCCCTCCAACCCCCCAAGTCTGCCGGGAAGCTCTCCTGGAGACAGGCCGCCAGTGGGGGGCTAACAACAGAGGTGCCCAAGGCCAGGACTGGGGTGTGGGGGCCTGAAAGGCTGGCAGGCCGGCAGCTACCCACAGAATCCTCATGCCAGTCACAGCCTAGGGCCTGCTTGCTGCATGCCAGGCACAGGGCTGAATTAGACCGTTTGGTCCTCCCAGCAGTACTGCAAGACTGACATCAGATTTCCTTTTACAGATGAGGAAACTGAGGCACAAACACAAGCCAAGGTCACCTAGGGTGTTGGCAGCTGAGCCAGCTGGACCCAGGTCTCCAGCTCCCAGGCCAGGGATGGCACCTTTGCAGAAGGCAGAGGGGAGCTGGGGGACAGTGGAGACAATCGGTACATCCTGAAGGGGTGGAGGGGGCCCTGACCCATGAGTCAGCTCCCTCAGCCCCAGGGGAGATGGGAGTGGGTTGAGGGGCTGCTGCCCTGCATGCTGAGCAGTCTGCCTTCTGCAAGCCTGGACCTCCCTGCCCCCGGGCCTGGCTAGGTGGATCCAGGTCCAGAGAGAAACCCAGGCAGAGACCAGTAGGCACGTGCATGCACACGCGCACACGTGTGTGTGTGTGTGTGTGTGTGTACTTGAGGGTGTTTGTGCACACGTGTGGTAGGGAAGTGAGGTCATTTGGGCAGAAGGGAGCAGAGCTTGTCCAAACCACTGGAGCCACTGGGGGAGAGAGACAGACTTGGTGGGGAGGCAGGGCAGGGACTGAAGGAGGAAAAGAGTCCAAGGCAGAAAGGAGGCAGCAAAGGACAGAGACAAAGAGACAGATGGATGAGGTGGGGTGGGAGGCAGGCAGACAGTATAGTGGAGGATGTGGGGGCACTGTGGGGAGACATGGAGAGGCCCAAGAGAGACATGTCTAAGGAGAGGATGAGTCTGAGAAAGAGGAAGCCAGAGAGCAGAGATAGGGACCTCTGGAGGGGAAGGGGGCTTCAGGTTGAAGGGCTTCTCACTCATGCCTCCCCAGAGTGGGGGGAATAGGGCAGGATCCCCGACGTCTGTTTTCTGTCCTGCTCAGTGGGTCTGAGATTATCCATCTCTAAAACAATTTTCTGAGGACCCATTACGTGTGCATCCCAGGGGTAGGATCTACTTGAAGGAGCAAAAAGCTCAGGGGCTGGAGAGCCCAGGGAGTGCCCAGGATATGCTGAGAGCATGGGGCCAGGGAGGGGAGGGGAGGAGGGAGGAGGGTGACTTTAGAGTTGACAGCAGCTTGGAGCCTGCAGTTATCCGGGGGCGGTGCAGAGCTGGGTGGGGCTCACACTTTGGCAGGACTGGGCAGGGACCAGGTCCACTTCTCAGCCGTATCTCAGCCCCTCTTTGATCCCCCCATCATCCAACTCCCCTAAGGGGCTTACCAGGCCCCAGTGGGCAACCTGCCCACCTCACCCTCCAGCCCATTGGCGATTTTGCTCCCTAGGGGCCATCTGGAAAGGCCTCGAGACATTCTTGTTTGTCACAGGTGGAGATGTGGGCTATTGGCATCTAGTAGGTAGGGGCCAGGGTGATGCTCCATACCCTGTAATGCACGGGACAGGCCCCACCACAAAGACTCACCTCCCTTCCATCCCCAGAGCATGACAAGTCATTTCCTGCCCCAGGACCTTTGCACTTGCTGTTAGCCTTAGAATGGATCTGCTTTCCCCAGATCATAGTTTGTGCCTTATTCTTCTTCCAGAATCTTCTCAAATATCCCCTCCTTAGAGCAGTTTTCCCTGAGCACCCCCCCTCCACCCGTTGTCATAGCCTCTGATTATTTCCCTCCCAGCACTTATCCCAGAGTCACCACCATCTTATTTATCCAAGTCCTTAGCATAGTTCCTATGCCCTCCACTTGGCTGTGAGCTGCATGAATGCTGGGGACTCTGGCTCTCAGCAGTACCCAAATGCTGTATACTGGGTGTTAAAATTAAGAACTCAGAATAGCCAGGGGCTGTTTTAAGTATTTTGCTTAGAACACTTTGCATGCATTAACTTATTTCAGCCCTATGAGGTCAGTGCTGTTGTTATGCCCATTTCACAGATGGGGAAACTGAAGGTCAGGGATGGCAAAGGAGTTACCCAAAGTGACACAGCTAGTCAGTGCACTAGCTGGGGTTTGAACCAGGGCAGGCTGCCTATAGGGCTTATGCCCTTAACAGGCCACTACAGCCTCTCTACAAATGTGAGTCCAGTAGGTATATGCCTAGCCTGGGTAGCCCAGGCCCCCATCTCTCCCTTTACCGAAGAGAGCCTGCCCCCACTGTACCCTGACCCTCTCATTCCGCTGCCCCAAATTTGGAGCAATGCCATCAGTAGAGCTGAGACCTCTGTCGAGGAGGAGTTCAGAGGGCTCTTTACCCCTGCTCCAAGTCAGCAGGGAGATAGGCCCTTGTTAGCAGATCCCAACAGAAACTCGGAGACCCAAACTCCTCGCCACGGGGATCCCCCACCGTAGTCACCACACTGGGGCCTCAGTGGCCACCCTGAGTCACTATTGACTTTCCCAGGCACTCCTGGGTGCTGGAAAGGAGGCACACCCCTTCCTCGTGCCACCCTGGAAGGGCAGGTGGGGTGGGCTGAGCCCTGGGGTGAGTCTGAGATGTGTTGAGCCCCACACTATCCCTGGCCTGGCTGGCAGCCCCAAGTGAAAAACTCTAAGACCAAGGGGCCAGTCAGTCACGGTAGGGCCAGGAGGAACTACTCACCAGGAAGTGAGTGGGTGCCCTTGCCTGCAGGGCATGGGGAGAGGGATTGGAAGGCTGCCCAGAGCTATTTGCTGTCCAGGTTCCTGCCTTGGAGACTCCCTCACAGCACAGAGCCCACCAACAGCTCCTCTTGTGGTATTCCTGGGCCCTCTCTGCAGGCACTGACTGACCCAGCAGCTGACGGTCCTGTCCCCAGACTCCCCAGCACGACTTTCCCTGGCCCTGTCTGCTCTCTCAACATCTGTGGAGGCAATCAAGTGACCGTCTGGACCTGGGATCTACCAGGGAACTCCTTAATTCTCATTCCCTCATTCATGCCTTCTTTCACAGGGTGCTGGTCAGAGCACAGATGCTGATTCGTACGGCTGAGTGAATGTTTTGCTTCACCGCTTACTCACTGTGTGATCTTGGGCATGTCCAATCATCCCTCTGAGGCCCTAGTTTTGCAACAGTAAAAATGGGGAAGGCATAGAGGCGTTTGGGAGGCTTCCCTGGAATGAGGCATAGAGTGTGGAGTACAGATCCCAGCTTGTACTTAATCTGTAGGAGCCGTTCTTTTTTTTTTTATTCTCTACGAAAACTTTCCTGAGGCCTCTGGGGACACAGCCCACCCCCCCCCCAAATAGCAACCCCAGTGCAAATAAGACCTGATTCTGGAGGCTTCCTGATGGGACCCAGGCTCTGGATCCCATCAAGAGGCCTTTAGAATCTGATGTGACCTGAGCAAGCCATTCCCCGTCTCTGGGTCTTAGGCTCCCTGTCCAAACAATGGCCGGTTGGCTTGGATGATCACAGAGAATCCATACTGTGAAGACCACCTGGGTTTGAATCCTGACTGCCACATCCTAACTGTGATCTCAGGCTAGTGACCTCTCTCTGCCTCCGTCTTCACCTGTGAACTAGTAACAGCAACTACCTACAGGAATGCTGAGAAGAACGAGTGAACCAAGGCATGTAAAGTGCTTCAAACAAGCCTGATACATACTTAGTGTTCAACAGGTGTTTGCCATTATCATAACATTATCTCTGAAGATCTTTTTTTCAATTGAGATTTAATTTACATGCCATAAATCACCCTTTTAAAACATACACTTCAGTCATTTTTAATATACTCACAAGGTTGTGTGACCATTAGCACCAATTCCAGAACATTTTTATCACCCCAAAATGAACCCTGTGCCTACTATTGGTCGCTCCCCATTCTCTAGCATCCACTAATCTACTTTCTGTCTCTAGGGTTTTGCCTATTCCGGACATTTCATATAAATGGAAAATGCGGTATTATGTCTCATTTCTTTCACTTAGCATGTTTTCAAGGTCTGTTCATGACCTATCAGTATTTCATTCCTTTTTATGGCTGAATAATATTCCATTGTATGGATGTACCACCTTTGTTGATAGACATTTAGGTTGTTTCCACTTTTTGGGTATTATGAATATGCTCTTGATGTACATTCAAGGATAAATTTTTGTGTGAACATATGTTTTTCATTCTCTTAGGTACTGGGTATCTTCCTCTGAGTGGAATTGCTGAATCATATGGTAAATCATATTTAACTTTTTGAGGAACTTTTCCAAAATGGATGCATCATTTTATATTCCCACCAGCAATGTACAAGGATTCCAATTTCTCTATACCCTCACTGACACTGATCTTTTTTATTGTAACCATCTAAGTGGATGTGAAGTGGTATCTCATTGTGGTTTTGATTTACATTTTCCTAATGTCTATTGATGTTAAGTGTCTTTCATGTGCTTATTGGTCATTTATGTATCTTCTTTGGAGAAATGTCTAATCAAATTCCTTGCCCACTTTTAAAATAGACTATTTGTTATTTTATTGTTGACCTGTAAGAGTTCATTTTATATTCTGGGTACTAAGCCCTTCTCAGATATTTGAGTTGCAAATATTTCCCCATTCTGTTGTTTGTCTTTTCACTTTCTTAATAGTGTCTCCTGAAGCACAAAGGCTTTTAATTTTGATGAAGTCCAATTTGTCTTCTTCTTAAAGCTTGTGCTTAAAAATGTCAATCTAAGAAACAATTGCCTAATCCAAGGTAATGGAAATTTACACCTGTTTTCTTCTAACAGTTTTATAATTTTAGCCCTTAGTTTTGGACTTTGACCAATTTTGAGTTAATGGTGTATCTGGTGTATACGGCATGAAGTAGAATTCTAACTTCATTCTTTTGAATGTGGAAATCTAGTTATCCCAGCATTATTTGTTGAAAAGATAATTTCCTCATTGAATTTTCTTGGCACCTTGTCAAAAATCAATGGACTGTAGTGTATGGGTTTATTTCTGGATTGTCAATTCAACTCCATTGATCTATGTCTATCCTTATGTTAGTGCTACACAGTCTTGATTACTATAGCTTTGTAGTAAGTTCTGAAATCAGGAAGTGTAAGTCCTCCAAATTTGCTCTTTTTCAAGATTGTTTTGGCTGTTCTGGGTCCCTTGCACTTCCATATGAATTTTAGGTTGAGCTTGTCCATGAAGATCTTTGAATCTGTGATTCTAAGGCCATAAGTTTTGATAATTCCCATGTTTAAAGCCATTGTAGTCTTTCTGTTGCCTTTTTAAAATTGAAATATAATTGACATATACCATTGTGTAAGTTTAAGGTGTATAACATGTTGATTTGATACATTTATATATTGTAATATGATTATCACCTTAACTAACACAACTATCATGTTATAAAATTACTTTTCTGATATCCTTTGTGCCGACTCTTGCACATGGTGTCTTGTTTCCTTGTGTGTCTGGTTATCTTTGACTGTGTTCTGCTCACTGTCTGAAAATTTTGTGAAAATATATGAGGCCCAGATGATGACACCTCCCTCTAGATAAGCTTTTTGTTTGTTTCTACCAAGCACCTGGAGACACTATTAATCCAAGGCCATTTTAATTCAAGTTCAAGGCTTGAGTTTCTTGAGTCACCCTGGTTCCTGGGCTCAAAGGTTGGTTTTCTTCTGATTTACCCTTATTTTGAGGATGTCTTAGCTTAAAGAAGATGTGACATACAAATGTTGGTGAGGATGTGGAGAAAGGGGAACCCTCCTACACTGCTGGTGGGAATGTAAATTAGTTCAGCCATTGTGGAAAGCAGTATGGAGGTTCCTCAAAAAACTCAAAATAGAAATACCATTTGACCCAGGAATTCCACTTCTAGGAATTTATCCTAAGAATGCAGGAGCCCAGTTTGAAAAAGACATAGGCACCCCTATGTTTTTCACAGCACTATTTATAATAGCCAAGAAATGGAAGCAACCTAAGTGTCCATCAGCAGATGAATAAAGAAGAGGTGGTACATATACACACTGGAATATTATTCAGCCATAAGAAGAAAACCAATCCTACCATTTGCAACAACATGGATGGAGCTAGAGGGTATTATGCTCAGTGAAATAAGCCAGGCGGAAAAAGACAAGTACCAAATGATTTCCGCCATCTGTGGAGTATAAGAACAAAGAAAAAAACTGAAGGAACAAAACAGCAGCAGACTCACAGAACCGAAGAATGGTCTAACAGTTACCAAAGGGAAGGGACTGGGGAAGATCGGTGGGAAGGGAGGGATAAGGGGGAAAAAGGGGCATTACGATATAATGTAGTCGGGGGGATACGGGGAAGGCAGTATAACACAGAGAAGACAAGTAGTGTTTCTATAGCATCTTACTACACTGATGGACAGTGACTGTCATGGGGATTGATAATAGGAGGAGTCTAGTAACCATAATGTTGCTCATGTAATTGTACATTAATGATAGCAAAATAAAATAATATAAAGAAGATGTGATGTATCAGGCTCCCAATCTTGGACAAAAGGTTGGGCCTACCCTATATCATCCCTCCTCTCTGACCTCCCATGAGGCTACCAAAACTACGGCTCAGTTTCAAAGCCATTTCTTCCCGACTGGCCATTGCTCTCAGGGCAAATGTGATCTTTTACACTGGGCTTTCCTCCCTGGATTCTTACCTTCACCTAGATTCTTATAAGAGAACTCTTCACCACCTTGTTAACTGTTTGATGATCTTAAGACTATCTTTTTGAATTGGCTCTACTCTAGGACTTCAGTTGTCTAAGTTCAAAATACCTATTCCCCAACGCCCTTACTGCAGGCAGAAACCCCTGCAAAGCCACAATTTCCCATTTGCATTTCCTTACCTTTGCCCAGGCTGTGCCCGGAATATACCCTTTCTCTACTCATCTCAGACACTCCTAATTTCAAAGCCCTGCACAGAGCTTTGCCACCAGAGGCTCTCCCAGCTCAAGGTCTCTTGTTCCCAACCCTAGTGCCTAGAGTCCACATTTCATTGCTGCATTTTCTCACCATCATACATTTATGTGGCACCCACAGAATGCCAGGCCCATCCCATGCATTGGGGATTCAGCTGTGAGCAACCCAGAGGCTGCATTTTACCTTTGAGGAGGGTAAAAGACAGTTGGTTGCAACCCAGTGGGATCAAGGTTGGCAGAGGGGAGCAGAAGGAGCCATGGAGTACATCGAAAGGAGATCTGACCAGGGGAGACTTCCAAGAGGAAGTAATGTTTAAACCAAGTCTTGAAGGATGGGTCACAATTACCCAGCAAACATGGGTGGGGGAGGGAAGGGCATTGCAAGTGGAGGTCATCCGTGAAGGTGAAGAGCGATGCTGATGAGTCAGAGTGGAGTGCAAGGAGGAGGGGTCGATGGGTTGAGCTGGGAAATGGGTCCAGCACCCCTGTCCAGTTTTACGGACAAATATGGGGCTACAAGTTGTGAAGGACTCCCCACTTGAAGGAAAGCAAACTCCCATGACCTTCGAGCTGAACAATTCCTTTCAGGAAAGGTCACCATGCCTGGTGTGCCTCAATCCCTCAGCTTTCCCCTGCTTCCTCTCCTCCTGCCTCTGGCGGAATGGAGGATGGCCACATCCCCTTGACACAGAAGTAGCAGGATGTGGAGCTGAATGGAGTTACAGACACTGTCCTCCTCAACCGCCCCTGCCAGAGTGTCCTCTGTACAGGTCCTGAGGCCCTTCCTGCAGTGCCTCCGGCTCTGTCCTCACCATCCTGTTTGGCTTGGACGTGGTCCCTGATCTAGGGAACCAGGAGGAATGGGGTGCAGAGGCACTGAGCCCTGAGCCCAGCTCAAGAACAGTCCCTATAATAAGTAATACACAGCCAGGGTTCTAGTGATATACAGGACTTCTAGGCCCTCACCTGCTCCCCAGGTCACCCCAATATCAAGCCTGGAAGGGGAAGGCTGGTTAACCCTTAGGGGACCAAGAGTGGAGAGCGGAGACTAGATTTCTGTTCTGACCATTGAAAGGTTTATAGCAGATAAGTGACCCTAACTGGGGAGGGCTTCCTCTGATCATTTATCCCACTCAGCCCAACCCACCCTATAGTCCAGAT
The DNA here is from genome assembly GCA_032199065.1 of Smutsia gigantea. Lineage (NCBI taxonomy): Eukaryota > Metazoa > Chordata > Mammalia > Pholidota > Manidae > Smutsia > Smutsia gigantea. The sequence goes on from JAVSCE010001001.1 coordinate 40,755, forward strand.
GGATAAACTAAGGCTCAGGTCACACAGCGAGTGAGAAGCAGAGGCAAGACCTAACCCCAGGTCTCCTGAATCCCAGCCCAGTGCTCACTGCCCTCTCTGGTTCTCCCCACAGAAGTGCCTGATGCCCCAGCCAGGTGCTGGTGGTGGGTGTTTCAAGCTCACACTGAGGCTGCAGTGGGCAGGGCTGGCAGGTGCTGCAGGAGTTAACATTCTCCATCCTGGAGAGCCTGGAACGTGGCCTCCTGGGAACAGATGGAGCTTATGGGCTCCTCTCCCACCGGTCATGCTTCGTCAGAGGCTGACACTTTCCTGGCCTGCAGCTCCAGAGGCATCAACAAAATAAGCTAGCAAAACATGTCTTGCTCAGTCATTCTAAGACTTTGTCAATGCCTCCCAGCCAAACACCACCAGAAATGCACCTAAATAAAGATGGACTTACTGCTGGTCTCAGTGAGGGAGAGCACATAGGGAAAGTGTGGGGCGTCTCAGTGAGAGGGCGTCAGGAAGGACTTGGAGGGTTTTCAGCAGGTGTTAGGTGCTTCTGGAAGGGCTCCAGGGAGAGGAGCTTTGCTCTGGATTGGAAGCTGCCACTGAGCAGGCGTAATGCTATCACTGGGTATCTTAATGCTTTAAATCTAGAAGGGAAGAGGAATGAATTGAAGCTAAAGCTGATTGGCAAAGTGACCTCCATTCATTTAGCCAGAGTAGAGGGACATCTGGTCATTTTTGTGGTTTGGACCATGTTCAGTTTTTGTCTGTGTTCAGACATGATTACTGAGTGGTCTTGTTTTTTGATTCATCACAGTCATTGAGTGGCCTTGTCTGATGCTGGTGACCTAGGAAATTGTTTTTGTTAAAGGCATCCTACAGTATGGGAGAATATATTTGTAAATGACATATCTGACAAGGGGTTAACATCCAAAATATATAAAGAAGTCATATGCCTCAACACCCAAAAAGCAAATAACCCTATTAAAAAATGGGTGGAGGATATGAACAGATACTTTTCCAAAGAAGAAGAAATTCAGATGGCCAACAGGCGCATGAAAAGATGCTCCACATCACTAATTATCAGGGAAATGCAAATTAAAACCACAATGAGATATCACCTCACACCAGTTAGGATGGCCAACATCCAAAAGACTGGCCAACATCGAAAAGACTAGAAACAACAAATGCTGGTGAGGATGCGGAGAAAGGGGAACCCTCCTACACTGCTGGTGGGAATGTGAACTAGTTCAACCATTGTGGAAAACAATATGGAGGTTCCTCAAAAAACTAAAAATAGAAATACCATTTGACCCAGGAATTCCACTCCTAGGAATTTATCCAAATAGAGAAAGATCTCAGATTCAAAAAGACATATGCACCCCTATGTTTATCGCAGCACTATTTACAATAGCCAAGATATGGAAGCAACTTAAGTGTCCATCAGTAGATGAATGGATAAAGAAGATGTGGTACATATACACAATGGAATACTATTCAGCCATGAGAAGGAAACAAATCCTACCATTTGCAACAACATGGATGGAGCTAGAGGGTATTATACTCAGTGAAATAAGCCAGGCAGAGAAAGACAAGTACCAAATGATTTCACTCATTTATGGAGCATAACAACAAAGTAAAACTGAAGGAACAAAACAGCAGCAGACTCACAGACTCCAAGAAGGGACTAGCGATTACCAAAGGAGAGGGGTGGGGGAGGGTGGGTGGGGAGGGAGAGAGAAGGAGATTGAGGGGTACTATGATTGGGACACATGGTGTGGAGGGGTCACAGGGAAGACAGTGTAGCATGGAGAAGACAAGTAGTGACTCTGTGGCATCTTACTACACTGATGGACAGTGACTGCAGTGGGGTATGGGGGGGACTTGATAATATGGGTGAATGTAGTAACCAAAATGTTTTTCATGTGAAACCTTCATAAAAGTGTGTATCAATGATACCTTTTTAAAAAATAATTTATTTTGGTATCATTAATCTACAATAGCATGTGCAATATTATGGTTATTAAACTACCCTCTTCATCAGGTCCCCCCAATGATACCTTAATAAAAAAAAAAAAGAAAGAAATTGTTTTTGTTTACAGGAGCACACCATAGCCTAGCTGGGAGAGCTAGGCCAGCTCCCCGCTTTCAGGGACTGCTTTTCCCTTTCTCAGTGTGAAAGGAAACAGCACGGGGCCCTGGAAAGCTGGCCCCATCACACAGGTAATTTGCCCTAGGGTAAATGTCAGCCGCCTTGTCTGTCCGCCCCAGTGCTGCGGAGGAAGCTCAGAGGAGCAGTGAAGCCAAGAAGCTCCCGAATCAGACCTGGCTTTAAATCCTGACTCTGCTCCTGCTCTTGGACAAGTCACCTCCCCCTTGCAACTTCATCATTCAGTAGTAATGCTAGGACTCTGGAAAGTGGGAATGATATTGGTACCTAAGATAAATGGTTTCCTGTGTCCCAGGGTTCAGTGAGATTAAATGAAAAGTTGTGGGGAGTCTCAAGCACAGTTTAACACCTGCCACCTGAATTTCCCAGGGGTCCCTGCCTCCCTGACCACCCTGCCTCATGGGACCTTTGTTGGTGGGGAAGCAGGAGGGACCCATTCCATGTTCAGCTGCTTTGGAGAATGAATCCCCTGTCCCTTTGCCCAGGAACCGAAGAGCGCAGCTGGTCTCCAAGCAGGCCTGGGCTGCACAAAGCAGGAGAAGGGGCTGTCCCTCTGGGCGGCACTCAGGCTGCTCCATGAAGCTGGACCACATAACACATCAGGAAGGTGGCCCCAAGTCTTGGATCTTCCAAGCACTCAGCCAGGCCTCCGACTCTGCCCAGGTACCAGCTCCTCTCCCTGACCAGGATGCTGCCTGTTTGGCCCGAGTCTGACCATCTGTCCAGGGGGGTGCCCTCCCAACAGTGACGTTCTGTGGCTCCCCGGACTTCTCCAGAGCAGTGGCACCTGGGGCCTGGGGAGGCAGAGAAGGGTGTCAGGGCGGCAGGGAGTGGGGGGAAGAGGGCATGCACCATCCTGCCTTCTCCAGGGGTGGAGGAGGGGGTGGTGACAGGAGGGTGTGAGACCAGCACAGAAGGCTCTGTATCTGCCAGAGGGGGTGGGGGGTGCCTCTTACATGGGCTTGAGTGGTATGGCAGTGGGGGCCCTAGCTGAGGGCTGTGTGTCTAGATGTGCATTTGTGCACGGACAGAACTCTGTCAGCAGGGTGGGTGCACATTCACGTGTGCATAATGTGATCCCTGCATCTCAGTGGGTGGGTCTCGGAAATAGCCTGGATTTAGGATTCAAACTCTCCTGGGTCAATTGCCAGTTGAATGACTTTCTGGCTAGGTTACTTGCCCTCTCTGAGCCTCATTCATCCACTCCACAAGTACACCGTGAGCTCTTGCTGTGTAACAGGCACTGAGGAGACAGAGGCAAACAAGGCAGAGAGAGGCCAAGCTCTCCTGCCATTCCTGGGCTAGTCTTAGTTTTCCCATCTTTAAAGTAAGGGTGGTAACATCCATTTTCCAGGTAATGTATGTAAAAAGCAGGGCATCGGATCTAAGAGCTCATTGCAAATTTGTTTTCTTCCTACTGGAAACCTTGGGGCTGCACTCCTTCCCAGGGGCATGGTTCCCAGCTGGTGGGAATGGAAGGCAAGGGGACACCCCCCACTTTGAGGCGTGACCCAGCTCCCAGGCTGCCCTTGCTCTGCTCTGCTGGCGCGAGCTGTGGGAGTGCAGGGCAGTGGTATCTGGGGTGGGGTGGATGAGATGGGGGCCTCAGCATTCCAAGAACCTTGGCGCTTTCCCAGCACGGCCAAGAGAAGTTGGCAGGCGGGTCTGGAGGACAAAGATTCTCTGTGGGCCCCCCTCAGTCACCCACCGCTCCCCCCTCCCTCAGTATGGGCACAGGTGTGGGATGAAACTCCTCCAACAAGTCAGGACACCCTCTTTCCCGTGGGCGGGGCTCACGGGGAGGGGGCTGGGGAAAGGGCAGCGGAGGCAGCTGCCAACTTCCAAGTGGGCCGCTGTTTACATCCAAGCGATGAGCTGGCTCTTGGCTTTACTGCCTGCTCACCTGGCCAGGTGTGCCAAGAGAAGCTGGCTGGCTCCTGCCTGGCTCAAGTTGGCATTCAATGCTCTGGCCCTGCTGGATGTGGGCACCAGAACGGATAGCTGGAGGAGGATAACTCTGCACCTTGCTCAGAACCCATGTCTGATCTCCTTCTCTGCCTGATTTCTCCCTTGGGCCCACAGCAACACTGCTGAGTCCGAGAACCTGCGGTCTCTGTTACAGGAGAGGCTGGTAGAGCTTCAGGGCATCCCTGGGTCAGAAAGGATGGTGCCCTGGAGAAGAGGTTGATGACCTCTCTTTCCACATCAGTGAGCTGGGGGTGCATCTCAAGAAGGGTGGTGCTGTTTGCCAGACCAGAGGGCAGGTTGGGGGGAAACAGGCTGTAGCTGGAGTGGGAAGATTTCAGGTCAGAGCCGGGAGAGTCACTGTAGCCCAGGGAGGGATGCTGGAGCCAGAAGGGGATACCATGGGGCCACTGGCCTGATTCCTCTCGGGCCTGCCTTTGGCAGGGGCAGGAGAAAGGCTGGAAGAGATGGAGGGGGCTGGGGGGCTGGGTCCCCTCTTCCTCATACCAAGTCAAGGGTGTGAGGATCCTGCCCCACCCTAACCCTCCATTCCCTCCCACATTGCCAGCCATAACCACAGAGTCACCTCAGGCTTAGGAGTTGTATGGTCAGAATGGCACAGTGATCATAAAGGGCAAATTCCTTTAACCTTCTGCATGATGGGCTGAGTGTATCTGCCTCTCAAGGTGCATGTGAGACCACAACACGTCACACCGGCAGCCAGAGGTAGGGGGCACTTTGTATACATCATGCCTCTCTCATGTGGTTTAGTGTTTTCCTCCATCAGCCCTCCAAGATAAGCGCCATTACAGCTCCATTTTACAGATAAGGAAATGGGCTTAGAGACGGTCCAAAGGAAACACGTGGTGAGCTGGGAGATATCTGACCTGTGCGTGACACAAAGGTCATGAGCTTGCAGAAGGAGAGGAGACCAGTAGCCAAGCTGACAGTTGCCAATGGCCCCACGGCAGGGAACTTTTTGTCATCCAGGCAGGGTGTCCTCTCCCTGTCTGTCACCGTCCCAAGTTTCACTTCCTTAAGCAATGGGTCGCAGCTGCAGAGCTGCCTCCCCTAATGACACTGATGGGTGGATGAGGTCCTCCTGCCCAGTGCCTGCCACCCCCAGCTCACAGGACCACCCTTGGCCCCTCAAGCCCCGCCTCAGGGGACACCTGCGCTTCCTCACCAGCCCCTCTGCTGTCCAGGCAAGAGCTCTGCCTTCCCGTCCTGTGCACGGTCCCTGAGTGCCTGTGCCCTGCTGTCAGCTCTGGGGTGTCCAGAGAGAGAGGCAAGAAGGCTCTCTGTTCTGACCCATTCCAACCTCACTTTAGTTTTATGTTCAAAGAACAAGATGCAGTGGCTTTAACACACCTGCCTGTCACTCAGCTGGGAGGAGAAGCCAGGAGCGACTCATGCCCACCCCGGGGCCTGAACTTGCCATCCTGCCCACCAGACCTCCATTCAACCTGGCTTTCCCCTCCTTTTTCAGGCCCCCTGCTGTTGCCCAAACTCTGGCCTCCCAGCCTCCAGTCTGGCACCCCCCCAGCAGCCTCCTCTGACCACCACCCACCCCTGAGCTGAATCTCTCAAGGGCTCCACTTTGCCTCCCGATAAAAGTCCTGACTGCTGACGCCCTGGATGACCGGCCATGCCACGAACACCTGGGTCTACAGGGCCTTCTCCTCATGACGGGCTTCCTGGCCTGGAATCAGCCCTGAGTCTCGTCGAGAGGCCAGGGATGCAATGGTTTCATGAGTCCCCAAGGGGAACTAAGGCCCAGGGCAGGACTCTGCCTTGCTCCAACTTCTATGGCCAGGCAATCTGGCAACAGCCCAACCCTTTCCCTGGGGCCTTACCTTCCACCCAGTACTGGGCCCCTTGGGAAACAAGCTGCCCACGGGCAGGTCTAAGCCCTCCTCACCCATCAGATGGCCACTCAAATCCCTGTGAACCAGAGTTGTTGGGCAGATGGCTAGCCTGTGCAAATCATCCCCGGGGGCCGCACGTGCTCCTTGACCCTGGTGCCCACCAGGAGCCTCCTTAGAGCAGCCCCCTGCCAGGGGAGCAGTGAGCCATCCAGCTGCCTCCTTGCAGGCAGGCTTAGGGCACAGGGCCCCGAGGTCGCCTCCCAGGATGGCCCCCGGGGAAAGAACGCAGCTCTGCCCATTTCTCCCTCTCCAGGCAGGGAGGTCTCCACCCTGGTGCCTACCCCACTTGCCCTGCCCAGGCGGCCCCCAGCAGGTGGTTTTCTGAGGCTGGGCCTGGTTCAGCCTCCAGGGCCTGCCGGTCACGTAGCCAAACTCATTCCTGTTCTCCCGCTGCCCAGGCTGCTGAGCAAAGCGGTTTCCTGCTGGGGAGAGCGCAGTGGAGCCCGCCCCAAGGGACCCACCCTGGGGAGGCACCAGCCCAGCCTTCTCGGAGCGCTGTGTGACCCAGGACAGGGCCCACGCCCTCTCGGAGTCTCAGTATCCCTGGTGAGAAACGAGGGGGTGAGACAAGGTCATGTGAGGCCATCTCTAGTAATGATAACAGCAAACTTTCCTGAGTTCCAAGTACATGCCTGCATCTCACCTCCCCACAGCCGCCCCGTCTGGCAGGGACAGAGCGAGGTGAACTCACTTGGCCACCATCAAATCTCCCTTTTCTGTCCAACCCCT
>JAVSCE010001003.1:0-73284 GCA_032199065.1 Smutsia gigantea
TTGGTTAGGAGGTTGGATGCATATTTTTTCTTGACATGCTTCTTAATTTTAATAAACTCTGGATTACTAGGACTGTATACTTCATAATTTTAATTACAGATTTTTTTACCACCCGTCCCCTATTCACAAGTTCATTAAACAGGGCTTTTAAAATTCCTATCCTTCTATAATCATTATGCTTTTTTTTTCATTCTTTCTTAATATCCAACTAATAATTTACTTTGGAATGGGTAAGACTTCATTGATAAATTTCATAGTGTAATAGTTAAGAACATGGGTGCTAGAGCCAGACTGCTTGATTTTCTGAATCCTGGCTTCCCCATTTTCTAGCCATATAATGTTTGGCAATTTACTTAACCTTTCCATATCTCATTTTCCTCAAAGTAAAGTGGGGATCCTTATTATATTATGTCATAGGGCTGTTGTTTTGCCCATGGATTTCAGCCCCAGGCAAGTTCACTATGGATTCAGTGAGACCAAGGAATGACAACGGAACGTTCTTGGGGTAAAAGGGTTTATTACCTGGCTTTATTCTCCCAGGGATAGGTCTAGCAGTAGAATCACGTTTGTATCCAACAGTCTGCAGGTCTGTAATCCTCCTTTGTCTCTGCTTCTCCCAGAGCACTGGGCAGAGCTCTTTATATAGTGACTCAGTCAATAATAGCTATTGCCTTCGGGTGTGTAAGCAATAGCCTAGCAACAGGCCAGTTACATCATCCAGTAGTTTGGGTTCAGGTGAGGATCCTGGCCAGAGGAACTTCCATTTTCCCCACAATTATCAACATACAATAAAGTATATTAAGCCTTAGAACAGTGTGAGCCTCCTGGGAAGCACCAGATGGAACTGTTATTATGATTGATGCCACACTTTTCAAAATAGCCATCTTTTTTATTATTGTTATTATTATTATTAATTCTATCACTATGCTAGATATTTTCTACACTTAGGTATTTTGATATGGCTCTTATTCTTAGTGAAATGCTTCATATGATAACCCTGCTTTGAATTGTACAATTCACATTAACATATTTTAGGCTCCAAGAAGTTCTGTAATAAAAAACCTTGCTTTAATTTGTTTCATTGCACCCCAAATTATTTGAATATTTTACTACCTCAGAAATTACCTGTTAGTGATATCAGTTAAATAATCTCTGACCTAGAAAAAATCAGAAAACTCCCCTGTTATTTCTATACTCTGCTAATTTTGATGTGAATTCTGAGTAATGAGCTAGGTCTGTTCAGTTGCCAATTAACTCATTGCCTGTACACAAGTTTCACAATGTGTGTAGTTTACATTTCTATCTCAGCAATTTTATGGACATCTAAGGTTGCTACCAGATAGTTAATAGTGTTGATGAATTCATGAATACTAGGGATCTTCTAAGGTTCTACCTATCTCTTTGTTTCAACTTGGGAATATGGTTATTTGTCCTCTCAGTTTGTTCAGATCTATACTGCCAACACTGTTTCCTACATTTACCATATCTCCATGTCTTTTTTTATTAAGGTATCATTGATATACACTCTTATGAAGGTTTCACATTAAAAACAACGTGGTTACTACATTCACCCATATTATCGAGTCCCCCCCATTCCCCATTGAAGTCACTGTTGATCAGTGTAGTAAGATGCCACAGAGCCACTACTTGTCTTCTCTGTGCTACACTGTCTTCCCCATGATCCCCCCCTATACCATGTGCACTAATCATAATACCCCTCAATTCCCTTCCCCACTCCTGCTAGTCCCTTCTTGGAGTCTGTGAGTCTGGTGCTGTTTTGATCTTTCAGTTTTGCTTCATTGTTATACTTCACAAATGAGGGAAATCATTTGATACTTGTCTTTCTCTGCCTGATTTGTTTCACTGAGCATAATACCCTCTAGCTTCATCCATGTTGTTGCAAATGGTAGGATTTGTTTCTTTCTTATGGCTGAATAGTATTCCATTGTGTATAGGTACAATATCTTCATCCATTCATCTACTGATGGACACTTAGGTTGCTTCCATTTCTTGGCTGTTGTAAATAGTGCTGTAGTAAACATAGGGGTGCATATGTCTTTTTGAATGTGAGAACTTGTATTCTTTGGGTAAATTCCTAGGAGTGGAATTCCTGGGTCAAATGGTATTTCTCTTTTGAGTTTTTTGAGGAACCTCCATACTGCTTTCCACAATGGTTGAACTAGTTTACATTCCTACCAGCAGTGTAGGAGGGTTCCCCTTTCTCCACATCCTCACCAGCATTTGTTGTTCCCAGTCTTTTCAATTTTGGCCATCCTAACTGGTGTGAAGTGATATCTCATTGTGTTTTAATTTGCATTTCCCTGACAATTAGCAATGTGGAGCATCTTTTCACATGCCTGTTGGCCATCTGAATTTCTCCTTTGGAGAACTGTCTGTTCATATCCACCACCCATTTTTTAATAAGGGTATTTGCTTTTTGGTTGTTGAGGCATGTGAGTTCTTTATATATTTTGGATGATAACCCCTTGTCGGATATGTCATTTACACATGTAATCTCCCGTACTGCAGAATGTTTTTTTGTTCTGCTTATGGTGTCCTTTGCTGTACAGAAGCTTTTTAGCTTGATGTAGTCCTATTTACTCATTTCTGCTTTTGTTTCCCTTGCCCGAGGAGATGTGTTCAGGAAAAAGTTGCTCATGGTTGTATTCAAGAGATTTTTGCCTATGTTTTTTTCTAAAGGTTTTATGGTTTCATAATTTACATTCAGGTCTTTGATCCATTTCAAGTTTCTTTTGTGTGTGGAGTTAGACAATAATCCAGTTTCATTCTCTTGCATGTAGCTGTCCAGTTTTGCCAACACCAGTTGTGGAAGAGGCTGTCATTTCCCCATTGTATGTCCATGGCTCCTTTATCATATATTAATTGACCATATATGCTTGGGTTTATATCTGGATGCTGTAGTCTGTTCCATTGGCCTGTGGGTCTGTTCTTGTGTCAGTACCAAATTGTCTTGATTACTGTGGCTTTGTAGTAGAGCTTGAAGTCAGGGAGCATAATCCCCCCAGCTTTATTCTTCCTTCTCAGGATTGCTTTGGCTATTCAGGGTGTTTTGTGGTTCCATATGAATTTTAGAACTATTTTCTCTAGTTCATTGAAGAATGCTGTTGGTATTTTGATAGGGATTGCATTGAATCTGTAAATTGTTTTAGGCAGGATGGCCATTTTGACTATATTAATTCTTCCCGTCCAAGAGCACGGGATGTATTTCCATTTATTCGTTTCTTTTTTATTTTCTCTCATGAGTGTCTTATAGTTTTCAGGGTATAGGTCTTTCACTTCCTTCGTTACGTTTATTCCTAGGTATTTTATTCTTTTTGATGCAATTGTGAATGGAATTGTTTTCCTGATTTCTTTTTCTGCTAGTTCATCGTTAGTGTATAGGAATGCAACATATTTCTGTGTATTACTTTTGTATCCTGCAACTTTGCTGAATTCAGATATTAGATCTACTAGCTTTGGATTGGATTCTTTAGGGTTTTTTATGTACAATATGATGTCATCTGCAAACAGTGACAGTTTGACTTCTTCCTTACCAATCTGGATGCCTTTTATTTCTTTGTGTTGTCTGATTGCTGTGGCTAGGACCTCCAGTACTATGTTGAATAACAGTGGGGAGGGTGGGCATCCCTGTCTTGTTCCTGATCTTAAAGGACAAGCCTCCAGCTTCTTGCTGTTAAGTATGATGTGAGCTGTGGGTTTGTCATATGTGGCCTTTATTATGTTGAGGTAACTTGCCCTCTATACCCATTTTGTTGAGAGTTTTCATCATGAATGGATATTGAATTTTGTCAAATGCTTTTTCAGCATGTATGGAGATGATCATGTGGTTTTTGCCCTTCTTTTTGTTGATGTGGTAGATGATGTTGATGGATTTTCAAATACTGTACAATCCTTGCATACCTGGAATAAATCCTACTTGATCATAATGGATAATCTTTTTGATGTGTTTTTTGAATTTGGTTTGCTAATATTTTGTTGAGTATTTTTGCATCTATGTTCATCAGGGGTATTGGTCTGTAATTTTCTTTTTTTGTGGTGTCTTTGCCTGGTTTTGGTATTAGAGTGATGCTGGCCTCATAGATGAGTTTGGAAGTGTTTCTCCTCTTCTACTTTTTGGAAAACTTTAAGGAGGATGGGTATTAGGTCTACACTAAATATTTGATAAATTCAACAGTGAAGCCATCTGGTCCAGGGTTTTTGTTCTTAGGTAGTTTTTTGATTACGAATTCAATTTCATTGCTGGTAATTGGTCTGTTCAGATTTTCTGTTTCTTCCTGGGTGAGTCTTTGAAAATTGTACTTTTCTAAAGTTGTCCATTCTTCTAGGTTATCCAATTTGTTAGCATATAGATTTTCATCGTATTCTCTAATAATTCTTTGTATTTCTGTTGTGTCCATAGTGATTTTTCCTTTGTCATTTCTGATTCTGTTTATGTGTGTAGACTCTTTTTTTCTTGATAAGTCTGGCTAGGGGTTTATCTATTGTTTATTTTCTCGAAGAGCCAGATCCTGCTTTCATCAATTCTTTCTATTGTCTTAGTCTTCCCAGTTTCATTTACTTATGTCCCTCCTTCCACTGACTTTGGGCCTCATTTCTTCTTCTTTTTCTTGTTTTGTTAATTGTGAATTTAGATTGTTCGTATAGGATTGTTCTTCTTTCCTGAGGTAGGCCTGTATTGCAGTATACTTACCTCTTAGCATGGCCTTCATCGTGTTCCACAGATTTTGCGGTGTTGAGTTATTGTTGTCATTTGTCTCCATATATTGCTTGATCTCTGTTTTTATTTGGTCATTGATCCATTGATTATTTAGGAGCATGTTGTTAAGCCTCCATGTGTTTGTGCGCTTTTTTGTTTTTGTGTGACTTATTTCTAGTTTCATACCTTTGTGGTCTGAGAAGCTGGTTGTTACTACTTCAATATTTTTAACTTACTGAGGCTCTCTTTGTGGCCTAGTATATGATCTATTCTTGAAAGTGTTCCATGTGCACTTGAGAAGAATTTGTATTCTGCTTCTTTTGGGCAGAGTGTTCTGTAGATGACTGTTATGTCCATCTGTTCTAATATGTTTCTCAGTGCCTTTTTCTCCTTATGTATTTTCTGTCTCATTGATCTGTCCTTTCGAGTGAGTGGTGTATTGAATTCTCCTAAAATGCATGCATTGCATTCTATTTCCCCCTTTAATTCTATTACTATTTTTTCACATATGTAGGTGCTCCTGTCTTGGGTGCATAGGTGTTTATAATGGTTACATCTTGTTGGACTGACCCCTTTACCATTCTGTAATGTCCTTCTTTGTCTCTTGTTACATTGTTTTGAAGTCTATTTTGTCTGATACAAGTATTGCAACTCCTGCTTCTTTCTTCCTATTAGTTGCATAAAATATCTTATTCCATCCCTTCACTTTTAGTTTGTGTATGTCTTTGGGTTTGAAGTGAGTCTCTTGTAGGCAGCATGTAGACAGGTCTTATTTTTTTATCCATTCAGCGACTATGTCTTTTAATTGGTGTATTCAGACCATTTACATTTAGGGTGATTATTGACAGGTATGTACTTATTGCCATTGCAGGCTTTAGATTTGTGGTTACCAAAGGTTCAAGGGTAACTTCCTTACTATCTAACAGTCTAACTTAACTCACTTAGTATGCTTTTACAAACACAATCTAAAGGTTCTTTTTTTTCCTCCTTTATTCTTTATATATTAGGTATCATATTCTGTACTTTTTGTCTATCCCTTGAATGACTTTGGAGGTAGTTGATTTGATTTTGCATTTTGCATCTGCTTTGTAATTAGCTGTTCTACTTTCTTTACTGTGGTTTTATTTCCTCTGGTGATAGCTAGTTAGCCTTAGGAACAGTTCCATCTATAGAAGTCCCTCCAAAATATACTGTAGGGGACAGTTTGTGGGAGGGAAATTCTCTCAGCTTTTGCTTAACTGGAAATTGTTTAATCCCTCCTTCAAATTTAAATAATAATCTTGTTGGATAGAGTATTCTTGGTTCAAGGCAATTCTGCTTCATTGCATTAAATATATCATGAATGTTTCTGTTGAGAAGTCTGATGATAGCCTGATGGGTTTTCCTTTGTATGTGATCTTTTTTCTCTCTCTGGCTGCTTTTAATAGTCTGTTCTTATCCTTGATCTTTGCCATTTTAATTATTATATGTCTTGGTGTTGTCCTCCTTGGGTCCCTTGTGTTGGGAGATCTGTGCACCTCCATGGCCTGAGAGGCTATCTCCTTCCCCAGATTGGGGAAGTTTTCAGCAGTTATATCCTCTGGGCCTCCCTACCCACACAGCTGTTCCAGTCTCTGTCCTTGGCTCTGCCACCCCTCCATCCTCTGCTCTGCACTCCTGCAGCTTTCCAGCCATGCCACCATGTCACCCAAAGCACTGGGCAGGGCTCTTTATATAGAGTCAATAACGATGTATTGCCCACATGTGTGTAATGAGCTAGCCAACCAGGGCCAGGTGAGAATCCTGGCCACAGGAACCTTCACTTTATCCACAATATCCCATAGGGTGTGTTTGCCTGGTAAGGAAATGAGGGAAAGTCACTTGAGGGATAGGAGTAGAGCCAGCTGTTCTGCTAAATACAGAGCAGCAATGCTTGTACATCTGCTCCTGTCCTGTTTAATTTAGGAAGTTAAAAATTTTTTTTGAGGAAAAAATCTTGAGGTTACAGAAAAATTTTAGAGTATACAATTTTTTTTCTTGAGCCATTTGAGAGTAAGCTGCTAACTTGATTCCCCAATAATCCTGAACACTTTAATATGTATTTCCTATACACAAAGACATTTTCCAGTATAAACACCATATGACAACAAAATCAGGAAGTGAACATTGAATAATTACCATTCTAATTCTCACACCATACTCAAAATTTACCAATTATATCATTAATGTTCTATATAGCAGAGTGATCCAGTTTGGAATTACACATTGCATGTAGATGCATTTTGTTGTCATGACTCTGTTGTCACCATTTTTCAGGAATTCCTCAGTCTTTCCTTGACTTTCATGATTTTGACATTTATGAAGATTACAGGTCATTTATTTTATAGAGTAGCCCTCAATTCAGGCTTTTTAGTGTTTCCTATTGATTAATTTTTAGTTATAGATTTTTGCCATAAATATCACAGAAATTTTGCATTCTTTTCATTGCATCTACTCAAGTGATGTGTAATTTATTTTTACCCTTTATTAATGCTGTTCACATTAATTAAGAGTGTCTGCCAGGCTTCTTCACGTGAAGTTACTCTTTTTATGTAATCCCATTGCTCATAAAAATTTCAACTTATTCATTTATTCATATCAGTATGGACTCATGGTATTTTAAATAAAAAGTCTCACTTTTTGTCTATAACTTTTTAGTAACTTTATTGTGGAAACAATAACTTTTAAAAATACTTTTTATTAACAAGGTCGGCAAACAATGACCAGTAAATAAAGTTGTATTAGAACAGTCATGTCTAATCATATATGTATTATCTACACCTGCTTTGATGCTTTAAAAATGATATCTCTATTAGATTTTTATGTAATTTACCATATGAACATTCTAGCTGGGGTAGATTACACAAATATTTAATGAGCTTCTATGCACTAGTACTGTGGTTCCCAAACTGTATGCCAAGGATGCTTCAGTGATCTCACAGGGCCACTGTGGAATAGTTATAATTTTCAAGGGAAACACAGTGATATTTATGTCTGAGACACTGAGAACATTAGCATCTGGGGGTGTTTACCATTTCGACATCAGATCACACTATGTTTCTCTCTATGTCTCATATCTTTACAAAGCTGAGCTTTCACTGGTGGTTGTACACCATGCTAAAATCAGTATGGAATAGGAAATGAGGGTGGCAGTGACCAGTTTAAGTTCAATGATTGAAAAGTTGTATAATGCCCTACAGGTACACACATTTTATTTGTAGTAATTGTGTTTATTTTTAAATGTTGTGTTTTTAATTTCAATTTACATGTATTATTATTTTTCCAAATGGCTACTAAGTTGCTAGAACATGAATGCTTATTAAATTTTCTACTCGTTACTTACTAAGTGGAGATATAATACATTTCTTTTGACTTAGGGGCACCATGAAAAAATTCCTGAGACATTCTCGGCACCTTGAGTTGAAAAGTTCCTGTTCTAAGGTCTTTATTGGACACTAGAGATGAAACGATAAAAATCATAATTCATGCCTTCAAGTCACTTACAGTCTAGTCAGAGGCAGGCATGTAGCCAGATCATAACACAAAATGACAAGCTAGTCAGATAAGATAGATTGATAGATATATGGGTATGCACACACTCACATGCTTGCACACACACACACACACACAGCACAATGATATTGAGGAGCACTGCTATAACTACAGAGGAACAGGAAAAGTTCCAAAGGAGAAAATATTTGGGACTTGAGGAAGAAGGAGGGTGTATCTGTGGAGTGTTCCAGGGAGAGAGAAGGCATGCAAAATGCAGAGGGTTGTGAAAGAATATAGGAACTGATATTCAGTTCAGCATGGCTGAGCATTGAGTGTCCATGGGGGAGAATGGCAGGGGAAAAGGATATCTAACAAGACAGGGCTAGGTCTTGAAGGATATTTTATGTCATAATAAAGAGTTTAGATTTTTGTCTTGGACAAAATAGGAAGCCCTTGAACACTGTAAAGTAGTTAAATTTAGTTGCCCTATAAAAAAAGACTACCTATCTGGGTAGCAGCCCAGAGGATGAATTGGGGAGTTTTGGATGGGTGATGAGATGAGAAGCAGGGAGATTAGTCCGAGTTAGAGCTTCTAGGGGTCTGTACAGAGGAACAGGAAGAGATAATATGATGCCAAGAGATAATATGAATTGATGGCCTCAATTCCTATTTTGCTTTTGTTATCTCTGTTAAGAAGATGGCTTTTAGTCTATAAAGAGTAGAAATAAATATTAACAAGATAAAATGAAGCCTAGGATAGTGAATAAATAGTTTGAATCCAGACCATCTAGAGCAGGGACTGGTCAAATTTACCTGACAGTAAATATTTTCGGCTTTGGGGCTATATAGTCTCTGTTGAAAACGACTCAACCCTTTCATTGTAGTGGAGTATGGGCAATATGTAAATGAATAGGCATATTTCTGTTCCAATAAAACTGTATTTACAAAACAGTTGGCAGGCTGAATTTGGCCTATGGGCTGGATTTGCCAATCCTCGATCTAGAGTATTGAATAAAAACATAGTGAATAAATTACTAGACCTGTAACAATTACATCTGAGAAGCAGTGGAGAGTGGTAGAGTAGCTGAAAGGTAAGCTGAACTAATCTTTTTATCACAGAAGGAAAGCATATGAATTTCACAACTTGTGACAATAAACTTGATGTGATTATGAAGGAAATCTAAATTAGATTATTACAAGATGGAATTGATCACTAGGAGGCAGCATTAATTCACTAAAAACAATTCATGCTAGACAAAATGAGTTTTCTGTGTTAGATATTATACATAGATCATCTCACAGAAGCTATAGATAGTGCTTGGGTATTAAGAAAGCATTTGACAAAGTCTTTTATGGTATCAGTTCGAGTAAGTTGTATGAAAACGTGGTTAAGTGGATTTGTGATCAAGTACCCCCAAAATACAGGAAGGAATGGATTAATGCCAGCCTGCAGAGAAGTTTACACTGACATTCCATGAGGTTTTCACCTTGAACCCATTTATTCTATTCGACATTTTCGTTAATGACTAGATGAGAATATTTATGTTAGTCTGATAAAGTATGTGAATGACAGAAACTGGAGGAGTTAGGGATCCTGATATGTTGGTTGATCCAATCAGAATCCAAAAGCAGCTCAATCATCTAGAACAAAGTTTTGCAAACTACAGAGTGGGACAGTTCCACCTGCAGCCTATTTTGGTACAGCTCTCAAGCTAAGAATGGTTTTTACTTTTTTTAAAGCATTGTAAAAAATAATGAAGGAGAATATGCGATAGACATCTTACGTGGCTCACTAACCCTGAAACATTTACTATCTGGCTATTTACAGGAAAAGTTTGCTTACCTCTAGTCTCAAAAAATAAGCATATTTTATCAAGACACAGATACAAAAATTGAAAATCCTGGACTTTACTCCGTAGCAACAAACAAAAAATTCTCAGCCCAAATGGGAGGGTTATGGAAGATGAGACTTGGCAACACGTGTGAAAAAGACTTGCATTGGAATTGATAAGTTCAAATTGAGATAATTATGAGATGTGATTGTTAGAAGTTAATATCACCTACCTAAAACAATATCCATTTGTACAAAAAGAACATTCAGAAAAATGGGTGCAATAGTCCCCATTTTTTTTCTTCAATGGTCAGATTACACCTCAACTATTAGTTTTAGAAAGGTGACCACACACTGGAGCACTTCCAGAAAACCTGGCACAATTCATTGACAAGAAAGACATAAGGAAGATATTGTAGTGGGGCTTCAGATATTTTCACAGCTGTCCAAAAATGGAGAGAATAGACACATTTTCAGAGTCTAGAACATGGACCACTGTAAGAAAACTCTGGGAGGCAGAATTTTCTCCTCTTTTTCTAAGACAGTATTTTGTGAATGCAGACATTATTTTCCCAATTCTGAAATGGACACAATTGTACAATTTCTAAAGTTCTACTGTAACCATATCCAGTTACTTAATATGAGCTTGTTTACAGTTTGCTGTCCAAAAAGTGGAATAGCCTATTGAGACAGAAGTGAGTTTCCTGCTGTAGTAGCTATTAATAATGCTCCCCAATGTGGTCTCCTTTTTCTGATAGGTGGAAAATTAGTATTTCCCTTCCTTTGAAGTTAGGTGCTTGCTTTGACCACTGAAATGAGAATGAACTATTGTATGTAATTTTCAGGCAGATGCATTTCAAAGCCAATGTGTGGTTTTTCCATGCTTTTCTCCCACGTGGTGGTTATTGTGAAAACATATATTGAATTGAAGATGCCATCAGATCACAGCATCCAGGAATACTTAGCTACTGCAGTAACAGTGTTCTTTGCATGATCAAGAAACAAACTTTTCTTATTGTAAGCCAGTGTAAGTTTTGAAGTTGTTATGGTAGCATACCTATCCTGTTCTGGCTTTATTTCCCACCCCCTAGTATTTAACAGCTAATATCTCTGAATCAGTAGAAGTCAGGTAACATGGCTTCTTATCTTCATTCTGTCATTAACTCTGACCTGGAAAAGTCAGTTTTCTCTGTGGAAAAGATTTTTTGAATGAAAAATGTTTTGAATAGACAAAAACTATGATTTTAAAGACTGTTTTAATATTTGATGTAGTCAGGGAAAACAATGTTTTTTATAACTATTCCAAAGTATATGGTTAAAACTCCATATTGCCATTTATTATTTTTAATTCCACATAATAAATTGCTGGCTATATTAGGACTATTATTATTTATTTGGAGCAAAACTTTTTCTCATATAATATATGCATTGTTTTAGAATCTTAATAATCTGCTAACAGAGTGTAATCTAAGTTATAAAACACCTATTAAATCACTACACTTCTTAATTAATTTGAAATCATTTTTATATTGGGTCTTCATGACAAACTGGAGGAAAAAAAATTAGATTTTTCTTTGGTCTCAGATACCTTTCTTTTCCTGCATAAAGGATATGGCTTTTATTCCAGAAATTGACCTATTATCACGAAGATGCCAGAATTTTACAATTTTTCCTTCTTACCAACAGATTTATAGCTTATCTTTGCAATTAGAGGTTTACTTTTATTTCTGTATTTAGCTACTCTGTAATTATTTCTGCTAAACTATAGTCATCAGATGTATATATTCCTTAAAAAAACTCAATATTTGAATTGATTTGGTATATATCCGTCTTCTATGTTTAGCTTTTCTTTTAAAGTTCTACTGCCTTTAATAGAAGCTCAAATTCTTTTTGAAAATCTAGTGAAATCATATCTTAAGTATGTGTAGTACGTGACCCATACAGTTTCCAGTACTGTTTGAAATTGGCTCTTTGAATAACCAATCTGTTTCTATTTCACATTTTATGGATGAGTCAACAATTGAACATGAATTATTTCACTCTGTTAAAATTTGTTCTGAAATAGGTTATATTTAATAGATACCAAATCAGTGTTTACTGATTGAAAGAGTGTAGTATAATTATTAATCCAGCTATTATGTGAAGCTAGGAATCAAGATTCTGAATTTATTTAATATATTTCTCCATTACCTCTATTAAGCCTTTAAACATTAATAATAGCTATTTCAATATTGTAAAAGATACTTTAAATTCACCAAAAATCACATTTTCATTTTGTAAAATCAACTAAATCATATGGCAGATTACTACTGATTTTTAACCTCACTTTTTTCCTTTCTCTAAAATCAGTAAAGTACATGTAAATACCTCCTTATTTTAAAACACTACAAATTCCATTTCTTACAAGACATGGCTTCTGGTCTTGATCCTGGCTTTGTCACTAGCTGTGTGACCTTGTATAAACTTCTCCGAGTATTCACGTCTTCATTTCTAAAATTAGAGTCTTACAGTGTATGCATTTCTCATTTTCTTTTTAACTCTATGATAGTTTCTCCTAGTGCATTTTTTATATCGTTCTTTAGTCTATGTCTTTTCTTTGTTTACAGAAGCATTTTATAATGGCTCACGTTCTACAATACATTTTCATGGCCTCTTTCACCTCCTTAATTCTAATATATACATACTGGTTAGGATAGGCTAGATTATGTTGCAGTAATGACTTCTCTAACCTCAGCAGATTAAAACAGCAAAGTTTATTTCATGCTCAGACTGTCTGCCTGCCCATAGCATGTTGTCTGGGAGCTCGACTCTGTGATGTCCTTATTCTAGGACCAAAGTCTTCAAAGTACCCACCATCTACAGCTTTGCATGTTCTGTAGCAGAGTTGAGAAAGAGAACATCCAAATCATACCTTATCTTTGAAAGCTTCCAACCAGAAGTAAACACATATCACTTTTGTTCATACGACTTTGGCCAAAGCAAGTCATATGATCATATACCTAACTTAAAGGGAGCAGGAAGTGCTATCTCACAATAAGAGCTGGATGTGGGAAGACACAGGAATATTTAGTGAACAGCTCTTATGACTATCGTGTTTTAAATCAAATGTCAACTTGTGTTAGGAGTGTAAATTAGTACTACATTTATGGAGGGAAATTTGCAAACATATCAAAAGCCCTAGAAATATGTCTGTTATTTTATATAACAGCTCCTGTTTTAGGAAATTATTGAACAGATATATAAAGATGTATATTGAATAATTAATTCTTTAAATATATATTTATTATCTACTATGTCCTGGGAGCTGACATGGTTCATACCTTCACGCAGCTATTTGGGACAAGAGAGAGTAAAGATAGCATCAGAGATTATTAAAAGTGAAACAGGTGAAGTGCTATTATGTGGAAGTATAGGGTGCTCTGAAGGCATATAGGAAAATTTCCTCTAACTTAATTTCCAGTTCACTGATTCTCCCTTTGGCTATATAGAATCTACTCTTCAACCCTCCTCCACTGAATTTTTAATTTCAGTTTTTATGATTTTTCTCCCTCTAATCTGCTAAATTACTTTTTGTAGTTGTCTATCTCTGAAGATATTTTCAAGTTTGTCTTCTGGGAAATTGTTTTCTCAAATTATGACATCATTTTGAATGCCTACCTATCTTTCAATAATAAAAATTAAAAGTTACATGGCCATAATTACATAAATTACTCTATTAAAATTTGACACTCTTAAGGAAAAAGATGGTCCAGATTGTGTATAGAGATTGCAACTTGTAAAAATTTGCTCATGGTGAATATTGAAATGGTAAGATTTAAGTTATCATGTTGGTATTATGACTGATGTAAAAAATTTTTCTGAATTCATTTTGTAATTATTTTATAGTTCTTAGAATTTAAGAAATTGGACTGGCCAAATCAACATAAAAACAAAGTAAAATAATGATATTAATGGAGAATAATTTAGTAATATCAATGGAGAGTTTTAAAAGACTTTCTCACTTGTTTCATCACTTAGAAAGCTCTGATTTGTAATCATAGATCAAATAAAAATTGTTAGAAGTATAATTTTTTTTATTTTGCTATCATTAGTATACAATCACATGAGCAACATTGTGGTCACTAGATTCCCCCATTATCAAGTCCCCACCACATATTTCATTATAGTCATTGTCCATCAGCGTAGTAAGTTGCTATAGCATCACTACTTGTCTTCTCTGTGATATACTGCCTTCCTCATGCCCCTATCACATTATTTGTGCTAATCATAATGCCCCTTATTCAACCCTTCTTCCCTTCCCACCTGCCTTCCCCAGTCCCTTTCCCTTTGGCAACTGTTAGTCCATTCTTGGGTTCTGTGAGTCTGCTGCTGTTTTGTTCCTTCAGTTTTTGCTTTGTTCTTATGCTACATAGATAAGTGAAATCATTTGGTACTTGTCTTTCTCTGCCTGGCTTATTTCACTGAGCATAATACCCCCTAGCTCCATCCACATTGTTGCAAATGGTAGGATTTGTTTTCTTCTTATGGCTGAATAATACTTCACTGTGTATATGTATCACATCTTCTTTATCCATTCATCTACTGATGGACACTTAGGTTGCTTCCATTTCTTGGCTATTGTAAATAGTGCTGTGATAAACATAGGGGTGCATATGTTCTTTTGAAACTGGGATCCTGTACTCTTAGGGGGTAAATTCCTAGGAGTGGAATTCCTGGGTCAAATGGTATTTCTATTTTGAGTTTTTTGAGGAACCTCCATACTGCTTTCCACAATAGTTGAACTAGTTTACATTCCCACCAGCAGTGTAGGAGGGTTCCCCTTTCTCCACATCCTCACCAGCATTTGTTGTTACTAGAAGAAGTATAATTTTTATCCTTTTTATCTTCATGGTCAAAAGTTTGTTGAGTCTTTCTATGTAGAACTACAGTACACAGCATACAAAGAAAAATAATACAAACCACCTCCCTTTATTTCTTACTCGTGTTAGGTGGGGCCATCTCACATCAAGAGTTGGGAGTTAAGAATGCAGTCTTGTTAGAATTAAGAAAGAAGAAAAAAATAAAAAGGAACATGCTAACTTTACTTCTTTGAGGGCATATTTTCTACTAGCAAGTAGTATGCCCTTTACAAATAAATCCAGACTTGCAGAACCAATGATATTTTGCATAAAAAGGTTAAATACTTAATAATACTTTAAAAAGTTTTTTTTCTTTTAGGAAGAAGAAAGGCGTATGGCATCTGTTGTAGCCAAAAAAGAGGAAGAGAAGAAGCGGGAAAGTCATAAACAGTCTTTGCTTAAGGTATTTTCTCTGATGTCTGCATGCCTGTGTGTGTGTGTACACACACTCACAAACACTGAAACTGGCTATCTAGCTGGTTAGGAAAGTGGTTCCCAAATTTTGTAAATTTTTCATTCCTATCAGTAGAATTTTTTTGTTATAAACAAATACCCTTAAAACTTTTATAACTTAATACCTGTAACTAAACCTGTGTTTCTGAAATACGACATAATGTACATTACAAAGCTCATGCAAAAGCTGGAATTGTTTTAAAGGAAAAAATAAAAAAATAAATATAAAAGAAGGTTTTTTTTTTCCCACACCAGTTCATCACCCTGTGTATCCTCATGGTGTGTGACTTCATTTTGGAAACCACTGTAATAGACTGTCATCTTTATTACTGATACATTATAATAATTTTAATACCATGAGCTTTGCTACTGTCTTGCCAATGGGTATCAGCCCAGGCAAGTTCTCTATGATTCAACGTGACCAAAGAAATTGACAGCAAAATGTTCATTACCAGGCTTGTTCTCCCAGCGGTAGGTTAAGCATTAGCATCTCTGCCTCTGCCCAGAGCACTGGGCCTAGCTGTCTATATAGTGCAATAATCACTTGTTGCCTACGGGTGTGGAAGCGGTAGCCTAGCAACAGGCCAGTTACATCATCAGGTGGTTTAAGTTCAGTGAGGATTCTGGCCATAGAAACCCCAACGTCCACACACTCCACCCCTCCAGGATTCTCGCCTTACAATCTACATGCTTTCCGTCTTCCACAGTGGTCCCTGTGCGAGAAAGCTGGAGCACTGTAACCAGATTCCACAATAGCAGCAGAGGATGACAACAACTTAGAGATAATAACAAAAATTAAGATACAACAAGATTTTGATACAGGTAACAAAAATTAAAATAATCCTCAAGTCAGAGAAAGTGCCCAATCCACAAAGACTTTAAGGGCGATAAGACACATGTTTTAATGACACCAACATAGGCAAATCTTCTCCATCAGGTAGGATGCATGCAAGAGAGTGGTCCTGTGATAGGACTGTAGCAGGAAGGGGGTCCCTTCCAGGTCTAGTATACCATACTTTTACTCCTTTCCCTGTGGGGGTTACCAAAGGGTCTATATATAGTGCTACTGGAGGTGCATGCACTGGCCATAGTGATAAAACAAAACTCCCAGGTAAGATGCTCGTACCTTCTGGCTGTTCAGAATATACTACTGTGACTTTTGGGGGCCAGGAATTATTATTCCAGGAATACACAGGAGGCCAGCTTCCAGGCCTTGTTCCCAAGGTGCCAGGAATGCCAGCCATCTGTGTACCATGCATCTTCAGGTATAGGGGCTCTTCCCTCCTGATAGGGATTCTCTGCTACTAATGGTTCTAAAGCAGGTTCTTCCTGCTTTTCACTAGTATATGTCACTGGCCCCAATAAGCGTTGCAGTTCTTCACTCAAGGGGCTACTAGAGAGGGCGCTATGCTGCTGTAGGTAAGCACCCCACTTGGCTAGTGTGGACGTTTGTGCCACACCACTCCTTGGCTTTTGGGTCCAGTCTCGTACCCACCCCAAGATGAGATAGGTGGTTATTACCTTTATTGGGACCATTCCAGTGATGGGTTCTGTAGCCAGCAAGGTGTGATTCATGGCAGAGTTGTGACCAGAATCCAATAGGTTGTTTAATTCGCTCAAGCCGCTGCCAGAGACCCCAGCCATAACTGTCTTCAGTGACATGAACATCCAGCTCACAGGGCCTTGATGGGTCTGTCACACTCAAGGCATGCACGGCCTTGACTGCCCATTTTGCTGTAGTAAAGTCAGATGCACATGTCTCATCCCAGGCCCACCTGATGCCCTGTTGTACCAACCGGTAGAAGGGCTTCAGAATTTGTGCCAAGTGTGGGATAAACACTCTCCAGTGGCCTAGAAGACCCAGAAACTTCTGTAGCAATGCTACAGATGTAGGGGTAGGAAAGGCCTGGACTTTATCTATAACTGCTTCTGGTATAACTTTGGTCTTACCTGACCAGATGACCCCCAAGAATTTGACAGAAAAACCAGGTCCCTGAACCTTGGTACTGTTCGCAGACCATCCTTTCTCCTGTAAATGTTACAGGAGTCTAGGTACGGCACCTTCTAGATCTGAAAGACAATTGGACGTGAGCTTGACATCATCAATACAATGGTACAGCTGCACCATTGTTGGTTTCTCCCATGTAGCCAAGTCCTGGGCTACAAGTCCATGACAGATGGTGGGGCTATGGAGGTATCCCTGTGGAAGGACGGTGAAAGTCCATTGCCGTCCTTCCCACGTAAAGGCAAAGTGTTCCTGACTTTCCTGCTCAATGTCAATGGAAAAGAAGGTATTAGCAAGATCTACCACATAATGGTATGTTCCTAGTTTATGGCTGAGGGTATCCATCAAGCCTGCAATAAAGGGGACAGCAGCATGCATAGGGGGTATGACTTTATTCAGTTCTCTGTAATCCACAGTCATACGCCAGGAGCCATCTGGCTTTTTAACTGGCCAAACTGGGGAATTGAAAGGACTGTGGGTGGGCTTTATAATACCCACCTTTTCCAGCTCCTGGAGAGTTTCTCCAATCTCGTTATGCCCTCCAAGCAGTTTGTATTGTTTGGTATTAGTCACCCGCCGAGGCACAGGCAAAGCTATGGGCAGGTGCCTAGCATGTCCCCACAGAACTGCCTTTTCACCACACGTACTCTCAGTCTGAACTCACCTGCAGTGGTCTTCAACCACAGACCCTGTAGGATGTCAATCTCCAAAATGTACTCAGGGATAGGAGATATACACACAATATACTCTTTTGGGGGTGGACGCCTTATTCCCCAAGAGATTTGGGCTTTTTTCACTCTGACAACCTTACCCGCATATCCGTCTATGATAGTAGGGGTCTCAGGGAACCGCTCAGGGTTACCATGAATCAGTGAACATTCAGCCCCTGTGTCCACCAGAGCCAGGACACATTGTATGTTCAGTGGGGACCAATGGATAGCTATTTCTACATGTGGCCTCTGGTCCCCCCCTGGTCCCTCAGGGCAGATACCTTGACCTTCCACTTAATCAGACTGTGTTCCGCAATCACCTTCCTGTGGGGGCTCAAGTGAGATTGGCTCGCTCTCCAGCAGGAAGTCTTGCAAACATAGAGAGTAGACTTGTGGCTCTGTCTCTGACCTCTGCCTCTGACCTCTGCCTCTTTGGTCTTAATGGCTGGAACTGCTGCTCTGGTTTCAGTTGTTTCCATAGATCTAGTAAGATCCTATTTGACTTCCCATCTAATTTCCTTCCATCTGCTCCAGCCTATATTAAATCAACCCACATCTGGTTCCTTGTAATCTTCATGGGGCCCTATAAATTCTTCTTGTGAGTAGCAGATCTTATTTCTTTCTGGGTTCTCATTGCTTCAGCCTCTCCTAAGTCTGCTACTGTACATGTCACCTCGCTAATGGGATGCCCTAAGTGAGGGGAAAGAATGGCCGCTAGAGACCCAAAGAGGAATGTAGGAGCCATTTGAAGCACAATATTTCTCATCCCAGTAGTGAAAATCTCTTCATCTTGGCCATAATTCTCTGGACTATGGATAGCATTTCTTATGCCTAGCTCTTGTAATGCCTGTTGGAGCTCAGCATACGTCTGCCATCTAACAGGAGAGGATGGTAGATCACCCGGATTGAGCCACACAGCACGAAGTGCAGCCATAAGCCAGTTGAGGAGGGAGTGACTCCCTGGGGTCTGATGTGCATTTTGTAATCACTGCCTCAAGGCAGGCTGCACTGTCAGGGAAGCCAGCTTTCCCATCTCTGATCCCAACAGAACAATTCCATCCACCCCTAAGTCCCACAGACGCAGGAGCCAAGTGGATATTGACTCTGAGGGCTTCTGCCTAAACTGGGAGCCTAAATCCACCAGCTCACCGTGAGTATAGGGTCAGAGCATAGAGTGCTCCACGACCCAAGGAGGGGGCTGCTCCTCTCCTTGGGGAACTTTCAGCTGCTGAGTTTTTATTTTCTTTACAACCACTGGGCGTGCTTTCAGTACAGGAGGGGCCAGTGCCTCTGGCACCACCCCTTCATCCTTCCCCAGCTCCTCCATTTCTGGGGCTGATGGCACCTTTCTCTCCCCTCCCCCGAGTGCCTCCTCTGCTACAACCCTTACCTTTTCTACTGTGCCTCACAGCAATGCTAGCTCAGTTTTCAGAAGGTCTCTTACCTTCACCTCAATGCTTTGCAGCTGACGTTCTCATACCACCTCCACCTGTACTTCCTTCAGGAGTTCGTCTTTTTCCTTGATGGCCTCTTCCTCCTTCAGAACACCTAGCAGTGCTGCTATCTCATTCTGTAAGGAATTTTTTTCCCTCTTCAATGGCAACTTGCTGCCTGCGTTCTCGTGCTGCCTCCTCTCTCATCAATGCCATTTCCCTCCTCAGGGAATTCACAGAAGTTTGCAGCTCATGTTCTCGTGTTGCCGTTTCTTGGGTCTCTTCTGTAGACCTTTTTAATACTGTGAGAAACAGCCAACCTACAGTTCCCGCTGCCTCATGCCACTCTGTTTCTCAGAAGACCTACTTACTATACAAAGGGCCAGCCCTACAGCCTCAGGTGTCACCTCCACTTGCCTCCAGTCCTGGGGTGGGACCCAGTCCTCTAGGAGGCAAGCTACCTCAGACTACATAACCATTGGAGGACAGTCCACTGTCTCCCCATTCAAAGGGGCAGCCTGCTGAAGCTTCCCTCCCATAAGGGCCGCCTGTCTTTTTCCTTGGTCAACAATGAATCCTGCCGACTATGCCCAGGCAAGTTCACTATGGATTCAATGTGACCAAGGAAATTGACAGCAAAACGTTCTTTGGGGTGAAAGGGTTTATTACCCGGCTTGTTCTCCCGGTGGTAGGTTGAGCACTAGCATCTCTGCCTCCGCCCAGAGCACTGCTCCGAGCACTCTATATAGCACAATAATAGCTTATTGCCTAAAGGTGTGGAAGCGGTAGCCTAGCAACAGGCCAGTTAAATCATCAAGTGTTTTAAGTTCAGTGAGGATCCTGGCCATAGGAACCCCAACTTACCCACACTACATGTGTTCTTTTTTAGTGATAGCTTTTTAAATTTAAAAACTTTTTCCAATAGTCTCTCTGATATAGAGGTGGTAAATAGTTTGAGGAGTTTAGAAATGAAAATCTGTTTTAAACTGATGTTAGGTAATTTAGCATATCAAATATTACTTTCCCTAAATTAAATGTTTTAAAATATTTTACATTAACATCACAATGTATAATAAATACAGATTAAAGTTTATAGCTCATATTATGCTTCATACTATGTTCCAAAACTAAGGATATCACCGTGATTATCATTACTCATTTTGTCTTATGTAGATGCTTTTGTTTTTAAAATTAAAATGGCCTTCAGAATTTAAAAATGACTAGTAGGGATACAAAGTTGTATAAAATAAATTGAAGAAACAAGGGAACTTACTGAACTAATGGAAATGTTACATATCTGGATAGAGCGGTATGGGTTACACAGGTGTGTGCATATGTCAAAACTGACGAAAGAGTACACTTGAATCTGTATTTTACTCTGTGAAAATTTCTCGTAAGTTAACATAAATGAAAAATAATTTGGTCCCAAGCCCTTTCAGCCAGGACTACCACTTCAAAAGTAATTAGGATTGTTACTCAGTATACTACAATTTTCTCACCTGCTGTTATCTCTGACCACCTGACCTCCCTAGCTTTGACTTGTTTTCCCTCATCCCATTATTTATATATACTTGAGCCCCTCTTGACATCACTACCTTCTTATTGATTTAGTCAAAAGGATTTTTGTCCTTTTGTATACTAGAATATCCTAGAGAGTTGGCCACAGCATCTTGGTGTATAGGAAATAAAGCTGTAGACAGTATTTTTGAAATGTATAGTAGCAAGTTTACCACTGCCAGATGATACTATTAGCAAACTTCCTGAATGGCTCATTTAGAAAAAGTAGTATTTCCTATCATGCAGCTGTTGCTGTCAGATGCATAAGTGAATGAATAAAAATGAATAAATAAATAAATAAATAGGCTAAAACCTCCCAGACCTAAAGACCACTTTTATATGAGTCCTGGAGCATAAAAAGGAAAAATAAAGAAACTCCCATTGATAATTTAGCTCTAAAGCTGCTAGTCTAAGTTAAGTCTAGTGTAAGCAACATATCACACTGGACTCCACCTTTGAACTAAAAATTTTTTCTTATATACCCAGTTCAGCTGCTTGTAACCATCAGCATTTTTGGAAATGTGCCATTAAATTTTTAACAAACACGTTTTTTACATGTTTGGAAAATTTTTATGTAAACTTCAACAAATAGTTAATACTTCTCTTGAAGTCACTAAATAGGACTCTTAATTAGCTTTTAAATTTTTTCATAAGAGGAAAGGCATAGGAAATCAGTAGTCCTGAGTTTTAGCCCTAGCTCAGATTTGCGGTCATGATACCAAAGACCCTCAGCATTTGCTGGGGATTGTTTCACACAACATCATGTATTGCTCATTAAGAAAATGGGATGGGTGTTTATAAAGGGACAGGAAGAGTTCATCCACACATCTTCTGCCTTGCTTCTGTTCTATTTTCCTTGCCACCTTGGAAATGAATGAAAGTGATATATATGGGATATACTGGTGTGGTCTTGCTTGGACGATGAAGCATACAGTCAAGTGGCAGAAGCTGAAATTTGGCATCTTTTAAAGTAATTGTTACTTTAACATAGACTTAGCAGTTATTGCCATCTAGCTTTAGAAGCATGGGTGTAACTGATATACCAAATGCATCCATGATCTTTGAGCATAAAGTTTCCTTTGGGTATGCCCTCTTCTCCCTTGCAGAATCTCAAGCCTTTCTTTTGCCCCTTTTTTCCCTTGCTCCACAGCTACCTAGAGTCCTTCTGTGGCCCCCTAGTGTGGGAAAAATTGAAGTTCCTAAGGCCAGGATCCTCACCTGAACCTAAACTACTTGGAGCCTACTGCTAGGCTACTGCTTCCACACCCATAGGCAATGAGCTATTATTGACTGAGTCACTGCATAAAGAGCTCTGCCCAGTGCTTTGGGCAGAGACAGAGATGGGGGAGGATTACAGACCTGCAGACTGCTGGATGCAGACGTAATTCTAGTGTTCAACCTATGGCCAGGAGGACAAGCCGGGTAATAAACCCTTTTACCACAAGAATGTTCCATTATCATTCTTTGGTCTCACTGAATCCATAATGACTTGCCTCAAGCTGAAACCCATTGGCAAGACACCTAGCCAGCCAGTGGTCCCCAGGCTGCACTCCTGTTTTTAAAAATATTTTCCTTTTTTCTGTCCCTAGTAAAAATATCCACTCTCTTAGTCAACAAGGTATTGATCTTATTTTAATAACCCAAGTAAAGGAAATTTAACTTTGGGGTGGGTATAGGAAAGTGTTTGCACTTAACGAGTATTTTGTTATACATGTGCTACACACACAGTGGTATAAAGATACTTTGTATCTTTTTTCTAAACACTGCCATATCTAACTCATTAAGAATATTTCTCTCTGCTAAACCCATCAGCCAGAAAACCAAATGCATGGAGCCAGCATGATAGGCATCTTCCATTAACTCAATGCCCCTTCCTCTTTCAAAATGGCCTTAATACTGAGTAAAAAAAGTGGCATTGCTTAGATTAAGAACTGGGTTGTCCCAGTCATCTGCAAATAACTGAGATAGAATTCCTTAAGATAAGATGCCTTATATTACAGATTTGGAAAAAAATTTTACAGTAGTGTGGGAAAAATGGAAGTTCCTATGGCCAGGATTCTTACCTGACCTTGGTCAGCTTGCTGACTACAGACCTGTGGGCAATACATTATTATTGGCTCTATATAAAGAGCTCCTCCCAGTGCTCTGGGCTGCAGAAGAGCAGAGGCTGGAGTGGTGGTAGTGCCTAGGACAGAGACTGGCTTGCTGCATGCATACTTGCTCTGAGGTGGATAAGATTCTTTGGCTTGACCTGCCACCATGGAAGTTAAGTTGGGTATAAACCCTTTCACCCCCAAAATGTTCCACTACCATTTTTCATTCTCACTGAATCAAGAATGAACTTGCCCAGGGCTGAAACCCGTTGGCAAGGCAAGTAGAATAGCAGATTCCTACTTGCTTTAGATAAACAGGACATACATAAAATATCAAAAAGCCTCAGAAATATATACATATTAAATGTAACCTATTTAACTACATAGACAAATTTGGAATACCAATAGAAAAAAAACCCATGCTAAAAACATTTTTAAACACAGAATAGATTGTAGAAGTTTAGCTTTAGTTAAGCTTTGTCATCACTTTTCATTCCTACCCAGTGCCATTCCTACATGCTAAAATTTTAAATATTGCATCCAAATAAAGGCAGAGATAGAATTAAAAGTAGTTATTCTGCATCTTTATATGCACTTAAGGAATGGGCAAAGAATCTTCCTAACAGCCTTTACTGGCTCTGGAGGGCGCAGTATCACACAGCTGATTTTCCATTGGATGGTTGTCCTCTTAGTGAAGAGAAAAGGGAAAAATGTCTATTTCAGCACTCTGATCTAATGGCCATGCCATTTTAAAATGTTAACTTATGAAAATGGGTACTTTACCTGAATAGTTAATATTTTTCCTCATTAATTTATATAAGTCGAGTAGAAACATTTCAGCATAGCACTGTTTCTTTCGGTAGTCTAGCTCTGCTTTTCTCAACAGGTTTCTATGAGAGAATGGAGCCCCAGTGACCTAAGTTAGTGGTTCTCAAATTGAGGTCTGTGGACCAGTAGCATTAGCAATACTTGGGAGCCTGTTAGAAATGCAAATTCTTGATTCCGACCCCACACAAAGTAAGTCAGAATGGGGTGAGAAGCAGTGATTGGTGGTCTAATAAGTTCTTCAGGTATTTTGAGGCACCCTGAGGTCTGTGGACCATTAACCTAAGACATCCATTGCATATAATGAATGAACTTATTTCTAGGATGGTACCAGTTGCCTAGATACATTTCAACCTAGCATAGTTTATTTTAGTAGACCATATATAATTACTAATTTTCAGACATTGTAATTTTTGCTGTGAAGCTTGGAACATTAATCAATCCCTCTCCTCCCCTCACTCCAAGATTATTTTACCATATTCTAATTATTGGGTAGGAAAATTAAAATATTATTAGTTTTTTTCCTGCTATGTTTAAACACAAATCATATAAACTTCCATCATTTGACTTTCAAATAGTGAATTTTCTTATCCCCAATGGGAATACTTATTGTTTACGTATAATTTTTTTCTTTAAGATGATAGACGTTCATGAGGCCAGGATATGGCCTCACCTGACCCTAAACTAATTGATGATGTAATGGCCTACTGCGAGGCTAATGCTATCACACCCATAGGCAATAAGCTATTATTGACTGAGTCTCTGGGCAGAGGCAGAGATGGAGGTAGATTGCAGACCTGCAGACTGCTGAATGCAGACATGATTATAGTGCTTGACCTACCACTGTGAGAATAAAGCCTGGTATAAACCCTTTTACCCCAAGAATGTTCTGTTGTCATTTCTCAGTTTCACTGAATCTTGGTCTTGCTGAGACCCTCAGACAAGACAGACCATTATTAATATGTTTGAATACACAGGGTAAATAAAGGCTACTTGTACTTTTAGGATAAATACTTGATAGCTACTTTTAAAGAATATACTCCTTTTAAAAGTGTAATAAGTAGCACAAAAAATAAGCACCTTGGGTAGTTTCCTGCTACCAAAATTGCATCATATAATTCTTGTCACAATCAACTTTTTCACAGGAGAAGAAAAGGTTAACAATTAACAACGTAGCTCGAAAGTGGGACTTGCAACAACATCGAGTAAGCAATATTACTACAAATAAAAATAGACAAGAGTTTGACTCTCCTCAGGACCCCTGTCAGATGGATGGAAGCACCATCTCTCCATTTCCAGAGGAAACAGGGTATGCAATGGTCTTTCCAGATACTAGTGTCTTTGCAGTACTGAATTTGAAGCAAAAATGGGAAATCATTTCACATATAATTATTTTTAAGTAGTTATCTTAAGAAAACTTACTGAAATTAGAAGTTTAAATTTAAAAATTAAGATGGAAATATTGAGACTACAAACTGACCTCCTTAAAAAAAAACTTTCAGGAGTTTCCTATTTCTCATAGGAAAAAAAATCTAGATTATTTCGTATAGCCTATGAAGCCCTCTACCCACTTCACCTGCTTTATTCCATAGCCTCAGCCACCTTATTCTCATGCTGCAGCCTCAGTGACTTTTAGTCAGTTAATTCCTCCCTCAGAGCCTTTCTCCTAGAAACAGTTGTATTATCCCCAACACCACCCCCTGCCCTTCCTCCCTCACCCTGCCTCAGCTAACTCCAACTCAGCCGCAAGGTCTTACATCCCCTGAAAAGCCTTCCCTAACTACTTCCTGGAGGCTAAACTAGACCAGATACCCTCTCAGTGCTCTGCACTTCTTAGCACTTACCAGAGCCATAATTCAATAACTAGTGAATAATTAGTTGTTCATATCTGTCTTCCCTTCTAGAATATAAGCTTCAAGAGGAAAAGAATCCTGATTGTCTTGACCTCTCTTGTGTCTCCAGAAACCCCAAAACCTTATTCTTTAACAAGTAGTATTGTGCAATTTGGCATTAAATCTGAGTAATTTCTCCAGTATCACTCTTTTCTCTCTCTCTCTATATATATATAGGCATATATATATAGCTATTATGCTATAATATCTATATAGATGACTCTATGATATCTGTCTATTCCAGTGGCTCACAGTCTTCTTCTGTGATACATGTGTTACATAACATATGTCCTCTGGTTTATGAGGAAATACGGGCACACTATCAAGTCTTCACATATTTTTCTTCCTCTCAAGAAAGCATATTGGAATAAAGTAAAAGAGAGGGATATAAAGCATATATATCTTATAGTTTATTTATAATTTTGAAAATATACTTAATTAAAAAATAAACACTAAAGGTCAAAGATAGAATGCATTTCAATTTTGTCTTATTTGATGGGTCAGCTAATGACCTTAACCAAATTCTGAGACATGTTTCAAACTAAATATAATACAGCTTTTATTTCAAGTTTTTAGCCAGTATTATATAAGTTTTCTACATATAAAGAATGTAATAAGGAAAATAATTTAAGAGGCATTAGAATAATATTTTGGAAATTTTCTGGAGTTAAAGAGTCTGACACATGTTTAGATAAATATACTTTAAAATTTTTAGTTGTAGGATTAATTTATATTGGTCAATGCACTTCTTTCAGCTCACTTGGATATCCAAATGTAGAGCTTCGCAGATCTTTCAACTAGAAAAACAGGGCAACAGAATAGAAATTCTAATTAAGTGATACTTTATGTAACAAATAAATCATTCTTCTATTGCCCTCAAAGTTTAATATCATTAAGATTTCAGAATAAAATTGTACTTGGTTAGAACTGTAACACTTCATAAAAGTTAAAACATTATAGGACTGGGCTTTAGATTTATGAAATTCTACACAAGTTAGTTCTATTTCTAATTTCTCTGTTTTAAAGTATATTTTTCCTATCTTCCTTGAGAAATGTTCCTAGTTCTGAGCTTATCTAAATAATCTTGAAAATCTTACTCTAAACTTTTAATAAGGTTGTAAAAGTCTTTTATACATCAACTTAATTTTTATATATGGTATTGGGAGTCTAACTTGGTTTTATTTTAATTGACTAGTCAGTTCGCTTATAGCTTTCCTTGATAAAACTATTCTCTTTTTTAATGAGAATGCCACTTTCATCTATTAAGTTCCCATAAATATTTAGATCTTTCTGGACTTTCTATTCTTTTTCACTGATCTACTTATCTGTCTTAATGCCAATAGCAGACTATTGATTATAGTCATTTTGTAGTAAGTTTTAATGTCTAGTAGAGGAAATCTACTTTCAACTATTTCAACTATTCAAAGTTCCGATTCTCACACACTGAGAAATCACACATGTAAAGTTTCTACATATGAACTTTAAAATCATTTAATCTAAATATAATGTTAAGAATCTTATTCAAATGGCAATTAAGTTATTCTTTACAGAAGGCTTGACATTCTCAAGATAATATATCATCATTTTAATCATGGTGTATATCTCCATTTTTTCAGGTTTTGTTTGGTATCCAGGGGGAGCTAACTGGGGAAGTGTTGAAAGATTGAAGGAAAATTCTGAGCAACTAAATGAGTTTAGAGACCATGGGATTGTAGCAACTAAAGTCTGAATTGTTGAGTGAGTATTCCAGGAGCACAGAGTACCTAGGTATAAAAGCAGAGAAGCTAAATGTCTGCTAAAGAATAAGGAGACAGTGGATCAAAGATAAGAAATAAAATATTCAAGTATAATGACAAAAGAATGAAATGATGGGTCATATAGTCCAGGCTGGATTCCTAAGGAATTAAAAAACAAAGTTGCCAACAGGTTGAGAAAAAATTTAGTATTTCTGGGACTGGAGTTGAAGATCAGATGTATATGATTGTAAGAGGTCTAATAGCTGGAATAGTGGGAATTTATGGTCAGAATAAGGTTATGGAGATTTTACAGCTGGAATGCTTCTAAGTAATGTCAACATTAAGAGCAATTTGGAGGCCATTATTGTGACTACAGGAGTGAGTTGTTGGAGAATAGTAGATGTGAAGGTCGTCAGAGGGAGGTTAGTTGAAGCTACTATTGTAGACATTGGGGTTACTGATGGTACAACTAGCGGTGGGACCAGGGGCCGAAATGTTTAACAGTGACCACCCTTATCTCTTCCAATCTGTCATGCATCCTAGGCTTTTGTTACAGGGCTGTTCACTGTTCAGGTTTTAAAGTGTTGACAGCTGCAATGAGTGTAGGAGTCTTTGTTTACTGATTGGCTCTTTTACCTGGCAAAACTACCTCTGATAGGTGGGTTCCAGACTATTAATGTGACTTTCCTAGTACTTTTAACTTTTTAAGCAGTATATGGCCAAAAATTCTGTGATCCTCTACAATAATTTATAGGTATTGAGTCTTCACTTTTATGGTCTTAAAAACAAGCCATCAGTTCCAAGAGAAAGAGGGAGTATCTGTTAGTGAAAAGCGTTGTGCCCTCTGCTTGCTGCTCAGAGCTTCAGCAATTCTTACTAGGAGTTCCACAAAGACAGAGGCTTTTAAAGCAAGGAGCACAAATGAGGACTTGGAAGAAATGGAGAAAATGATGTGTGGGTTCAATGGAGAGGATGTGGAGAGTAAAAATGAATCATTATGAAGGGGATCCACGATTTCTACCCAATGATTTATTTTCTACTGATACAAGTTCAAAGCACCATGGAGACACCATTACATTATCTTTGTCTGACCCTTTGAGTGATTTAAGCACTCACAGATGATATTTGAAGTTGGAAACATATAATGGAAAATCAGTTACTTACAACTTCTAGTGGTTGTAGATAATTTCTTCAATTTAGTTTGTTATCCAATTCCTGTAAAATCTTATATCAGAAAGGTAGAACTATTCTCAGTTATACCTCATATATGTCTACACTAGGGGCTCTCAACAGAGGGTCCAGAATGACATTTTGAACTGTAGGTACTTATTTTCCTTGCACTCTCCACAACATTGGCACAGTTGACACTCTTCATTGTCAAAAGGCTCTTGGCACTGACTTTCTTGATAATACATTCACTGATTTTCCTTCTACCTATGTGGCTGTTCTTTTTTTCTTTAATTATATCTTGCTAACTAACTCCTTTTCCACCAAATCTCTAAAGGTATATCATGCTATTTCTTC
Organism: Smutsia gigantea; assembly: GCA_032199065.1. Lineage (NCBI taxonomy): Eukaryota > Metazoa > Chordata > Mammalia > Pholidota > Manidae > Smutsia > Smutsia gigantea. The sequence goes on from JAVSCE010001003.1 coordinate 29,185, forward strand.
TTTTATAAGATTTAGATAAAGTTTTTGTTATAATAGATGAGGATTCAGCCTACTCACCTCTTCTCCTCTCGACACCACACACACACACACACACAATTACTTTTGCTAGTAATTTTTGCAATGTATATTAAACCTCAGTTTTTTGTTCCATCTTCTATAATAGCTCTCAACTCTGCACTGTGCAAGTTGACTTTAAATACCATTTATATTTTGAAGATACCAATATGTATACCTTTTCTCTTATGTTTTACCATCGATTTGTGTTTAAGGGAAAAAAAAATCCTTTCCACATTGTGTATAAAAATATTCCCACATTTTATCCTCCTAAAGGTTTAAAATTTGGCTTTCCCTCTTCTTACACTGACACTGACCTTGAAGCTTGAGATTGAGGTCGTGTTTTTAATTCTCTTCCCCTGTAGGAATAACCAGGTGCCCTAGTGCTATTTGTTGAGTGATTCTTTCCTTTTCCCACTGACGTGCAGTGCTACTACCCCGGGACGTTTCCTGGCAGTGGGAGAAGCAGGTGGTAGGGTCCCTTTACAGATCTTCAGTTAGTGCCCCCACATTCCGTCTTGTCACTCCCACCTTTGTTCTTTCCAAAGTGCTACTGGGCAGTGTGGCCGTCCTTGTTCTTGTTCCCAGTATGTATTCAAAGCAATGCTTCCTTTATTCTTCTTTTCATTCAACATTCTTTGCTTTCCAGCTTCTAGACATTTTCTGCAACTTCTTGCTGCGTATTTTCCCCCACTATTTTGCTTGCTGTTGTGGGTTAACACCATTTTACTTTTAATGGGGTCTTAAAGGCAGAGTTTTCAAACACATGTTTTTAGTTTCTCTGCTGTTTAATCTGAAAGTACAAAGTGAAGTGTTTTAAATATTGGAAGTTGTATTACTGTATTCTCTGTAAGTCTTTAAAAATATATAATTAAATTTAATATAATTAAATATAATCTTTCTGGAATGGTATATCCCTAGATCTTTCTGAAGGTAGAATGCTAGTCAGAGGGCCACAGAGTCCCCTAACTTAGGGTTCCAATTTGTTTTTTAATACTATGTAAGGTTTTCCATTTTTCACAATCCCCTTTATAATCTTTGTATTTCATAATGCCAAAAAAGTGGCTAATTTTTGTGTTACAGTGTCTGTGACCTTTGGCTTATGGGTGTGTAACTAAATGCCTGGAAACAAGTATCCATGAAAAAATTATAGGCACATAAAGGAAAGAAATTCCGTAAAACTTTGGTATATCCCATTAATTATTTCACTGTTCATTGTAGTTGGGAGAGCTCTACAGTAAAGTGACATATTGCAGGTTTCTTTTCCTTGCCAGAAATGGAAAAAGTACATGGTGTAATGTTTTCTTTGCTTACATTGGATGCATACAGTGAAGCTGGTTTATTTTTGGTCATTTCCTGTCTGTGGTACTTTAGCCAACACTACCCTAATAAAATATAATGTATAAAATGAATTTCCACACCTATGAATGTTGTAATAGAAATTCATAAAATACGTTATTATAGGAATCAACACCACTTATTCACTGGGAAAAGAATCTTCTGAAATATTTTAAATCTTTCTGTCCTAGCCTGTTATAGAAAGCATAAAGATTAAAAAAAAACAAGAAACTCCCATAGTACTCTGAAATATTGTCCTTTTTTTTCCCATTTAGGCATTTAAGAGTATATTCTTCATTTAACCTGACTTTCAAAGACTCATTACTTTACTGCATTAAGTTTATCACCCTGTCTTTCCTAAGAGTCCTCTACTAATCAAGAAAGCATAGAATATTTTTCTGATTCATTCTTATATAAAGATCAAGTTGAATTAATGAACATTTGGACTTGGAATTAACCCCTTGATCTTGAAAAGAATTCCTATTTGATGGCAGACTGCCTACTGTTATGTAAGTAATATTTGAGCTGGGAAATATACTTGGAAATGTATTGGACTTCATGGGAAAACAAATTTTAAAACATCGTTCCTCCATAGAAGAATATCGCATTTCTTGTTGTGTAAATTTAAACTAGACAAGGGTAGAAAGCTGGACCAGGTAACCCAGTCACCGACTCTTAAAATTTGAGTCACGCTTGATTCCTCTCTTTATTCCCTGCAGTCAGTCATGAAGTCCTACTTTTATTTTCCTTTAAGTATCTGGTATATCTATGTTTTTTCTTTTACTAATAGTCACTAAAATGTATTGAGCTAAGTATGAAGTATGGTTTAGAATATTATTTCTAATCTTCATAAAAGCCCTGAAAAAATATGTGTTATGATCATTACTGTAGTACAAGGAAACTGAAGCTACAAAGAAATTAAATAACTTGCCCCAAAAGACATCTGTTTATCAATAACAGGTTTGGAATCTGAACTAAGATCTGTCTTTTCTTGCCAATGCCATTTCCGGTACACCATATCCTCTTTTTTGTTATGTCCTCATATGGCCTAGTTGACACTATTGCTCTAGTCTTTCTGCTACTCTCCCTCCATCCAGCCTTTCCCTGCTACATCTTCCACAAAGTGGACCCACTTATCTGCCTAGAGTGGGTCCTTGACGATAGACAACATATCTTGAAGATACCTTATTCATCTTTGTATCCCCAGCACCAAATCTGGCTTCACACATGGCACATTGGAGGTCCTTAAAATCCTGCACTGAACATGGTCCTATTGCTCTTTTGTTTTAAAATCTTTTTCTGTCAACCTTTAGGACAAAATCTGACTTTTAAGTTTCATCTTCAAGTACAACTCCCCCATATATTTCAGTGTTCCAGCCATACTGAAATTGTTCTTGCCAGATGTGTTGTACATACTCAGGCTTCTGTGCCTTTCTTCATCTTTTTTTCTTACCTAAAATATGCTTCCTCCTCCTCCTTCCTTTGAGATTCTACTTTTTGTCTTCAAGGACCAGTTCAAATGCTACCTCCTGAAACTTCCTTCTCCCATCTAGAAGAATTTGTCATTCCTTCCTATGTATTCTTATAACATATGGTGTAAGTATTCATTATATAACAATAAGCACATGATATTAAAGTTAACATACATATTTATCTTACTCTCTCCTCTCCTCTCTTGATTGGGAGCTCTTCAAAGGTAAATAAGTTTTAATGTATCTTTACATCCCCAGTGCCTACCATAGTACCTGATACATAATATAGGCTTTCCAGATAAACCTATTTGTTTAATGAGAGGTTGAGGTCATTTCAATTTAGAAATTATATCCCATGTGTTTATTAAAATAATTGTAGAGTATGATTAGAGCAGCTATATTTGTAGGATCATAGCCAAATAAAAGTGAAGAAAAAGGTTGATATATCAAAAAACTTGCATATGATCTCTATAGTGATTGTCCCATCAATACAGGTAAATTAGTTGCCTGTGCCGGAATTCTGTGTACAGAAATCTGTATTCAGCAAATGTTTGGTGAAGGAATGAGGGAAAGAACAAATGAAATAATATGTATGTATGACCACAAAGATGTGGGCATATCTACCAAACATACGAGGAAAACTGGAAGGACAATCCTCAACATAAAAACATTGTTTAGCAAATCTCTTAGTCATTTTTTGTGGAAATCAGAGCACACCTTCCTCCAGGGACAGCTTCCTCTGTTCCATATTGACCCGAGTTTGAGGCTAAACTCAAGCCTCACTCAGAAAATAACTGAAAGATCTTATGTAATGTATGGCCTATTTAACAGGTGCAAATGTAAGTAAATGATCCCTTTCTGATGATAGACTTTTTATTTTTGGTTTTATATTCTTAAACTTTTAATCATATGGAAAAAGAAAGGCATGACACTTCCAAATATATGATACAGAACACCACCACCTCTCAAAGGATCTACTTGTGTTCTTGGTACATAGCTCTGATTCTCCATTATTTTTACATTAAAACAAACTTCTTGTGCCTGCGTATCATGGCCATCAGGCATCACCGCATCAACTAGCTAGCTTTTTTTCTTGCCTTGACCTGACTTCTTCATTATTTGTCTTTTCCTTACCTGAGAGATCCTAACTGACCCTTAGTCTATCACTGATTCTGCCCCTTTGCATAAGCCCCTGCTTATGGTTGGGACATCCTTCTCTATGAGATTCAAAATATACATATAAAAACTTCATAGTTGTCTCAGTCAATTTGCTCAAGAGGTATTTATTGAGCATATCATATGATAGGAGCTCTGCTAGATGCTGGATCTTCTATATTGAATCTGACAAAGTTTTCAAGCCCTCAAGGATCGCAGTGTTTAGTAAGACAGGTAAATGGGTAGTTGCAGTGCAGTGTGGTAAGTGCCATAATAGGGAAATGCACTTTTTTCATCAAGTCTTCTTTATTTTAGTGGCAATGAACTATAACTCCTATCTTTTATCTTATTCCAGAAATGAATATATGCTCTACATAGTTCAGCACAAAACTACCACAGAAAGTACAATACAAGGAACTCTTAATTCTCATCTTATTTTTGTTCTGTTATCAGCCTCTACCTTTGTAGGATTATCATCTAAGATTATTCATAAGCTTCTGCTCATTGAATGTCTGATATAATAATAACTATTGTCTTAAGTACTAGTCTGGCAAAAATGAAGAATTTTTGTATTTTTTTTGGTTGTATATTCACTTAGAATTGACTAATATTATTACCTAGCTTGTTATTGTATAGACAGGTGTGTTACAGGTTAACTGGTACCTCTGAAGGAAGTACATATAAGTCTAGTAAAACATGATAAACCAACAGGGTGACGGTTTGTCAGTCTTCTCTGACATCAGCATTATAAAACTTTTGAAGATCCTTAATAATTCATTCATTCAATGTATATTGTGAAAAAGCCCATCACTAGGCCTCAGAGTCCCCAAAGATGAATTAATATCATCTTAGCCTCGAGGAACTCTGTATGTGACAGAGGAGGCAAAATTGCAAACATAATATGATACAGGAGAAGTGAGTATTGGAGGAGTGTACAAAAGTCGATAGGTACATAAAGCGGGGCAAAGTACTAATATCGGCATGGACAAACAAATGCTCTCTGAAAGCAAAAATGCCAGAACGAAAACACATAGGAACAAAGCAAAGCATTATTTGAGTTTGAGATTTGGTAAAGTAAATAGTTATGTCTCTATTCGCAAGTCAGAAAATTTGAGTTGGATCAAGTCGTTTTTTAGAAAACAAATACCTGTCATTTAGGTAATAAACTTTTACATAAAATGTGGCTCTTACTTTAGAAATAATAACAATCATACTTGGTAGAGTATATGTAGTGATGATCTTTTATATATATTAAATATAGAGTAAATAGTGGATTTAGAAAGTCAAAGTTACCTCTTGATCCAATTTCTAAGGAACAAACTATTGTTAACAGTTATTATATGTCTTCCAAGTATTGTATAAACATATTTTTATATTGTATGGTTCTTACTATAGAAATAGTGTTTTGTAAAGTGTGTTTTTTTTTCAGCCAAACAGTAGAATACTTATTAACCTGGAAAATGTATTCATACTGACATGAAAAGATATCCATGGTATATTCTATGGATTGTTTTAAAACTAAATAGAATATCAATTATCTTTCACTGATATAAATAATTTGGGTTTAAAGGTGGTATTTTTTGTTCACATGTGGCTTTTCTTTAGTTAAAATATATGACTAGAAAAGTAGAAAATTTCCAGATATTCTTTTGATAACTTACTTTTTGGTGGTCTGGGTTTAATTATTGAAATGTAAAAGTGAGTATAAAAATTTCAAATACTTTCTCCAACATGTCTCTATATTCTGTCATTTACTTTGCATGATAAGACTTTCACTTTAAATTATTTGTTGCATTTTCCAGGCCTTTGGACTCAGGACTCACCAATGCTTTACAAGGTTTATCTGTCACAGACACACACCTTGTTGAAGTGGATGGGGACACACTTTCCCTGTATGGCTCAGGAGCCCTGGAATCTTTAGATCGGAATTGGAGTGTTCAGACAGCAGGAATGGTGACAACCGTGTCCTTCACTTTCATAGAATTTGATGAAATCGTCCAAGTGCTTCCCAAATTGAAGATTAAGTTTCCTAATTCTCTGGTAAACATTTCCTTTTAGAAGTATATTTGAATTATTCTCGGTCATGACTTTTATGTTCAGAACAAAGACCTGTTTTACCTTTTATTATATAGTTTCTGTCTGGCAGGGAGACTAAGCTTTTGTGTTGATTTCCTGGATCTGGAATTTAAATAAGTATTCACAAATGGCTTTGCAGTTTTCTGTTAATATTGGAAATTATCTCTCTAGAAAGTGATTCTTTATGGAGTATAAAAGGACTAACATAATTGTATTCATATTATATACTTCTGCTTTACAAACCATTCAACAGAACCTCACCTAACCCTATATTATGTATTAATTTGTTGTACCTGGTATTAATGGGACATGTACATTTATATTTAATTTTTATAGTATTCCCCTAACAAAATTTAAAATATTTTCATAGCTCATTACATTTACTTTGAGAAAAGAGCCTTTTCCAGATATGATATTATTGTATTATTTATTAGGATGCATTTGCAGAAACTGATATCCATGAGTTCTTTGTTGAGTTTTTATTGTTGTTGTGTTTTTCTCTGTTAGCCAAGTGATTTCCTTCATCTGGCCTTTTATAATGTTTTTTCTATTGCCACATCATCCTCCATAAAAAAGATAGAAGGAGAGACAGTATGTTTAGAAAATAGCATCTAGTTTGACAGACAGGGCACTTACATTAGCATTTCAATTTTGGTGATCTATTTTCCTGTAGCCAGTTTAGCTAGCCCACATAGTAATTGGCAAGATATAGGTAGTAATGGCTAATTAGTTCCTCTCAGAAGCATTGTGAACCCTGTATTTATAAAGTTCTGAAATTTTCATTTCCAATATATCCTTTGTAGATTTAATTTCAGTGTAAAGCATACAAAATTGTTCTAATGCCTGAGTCCGTATTATTGTATATTTATATAATTTTAAGAATTCTCACTTGTTAATAAATGGGGATGTCCTTTGCAGAAGTGATATCACTTTAAATTCATATTGAATGGATTAATGGATTCCATCATCGATGCATTAGATGAATTAAAGTTATGTAAGTGTAGCACATTCATTCAGTTGATTTAATATAATTGAAAACATATCAGCTAAGCCTAAAGTTTGCAGATTTACAGAATAGTTCATGTTAATATTTTAAGATGGTTAAACTCAATGTTCAGCTCTTTTTTTGTGTGTTTTATTGTTGCAGCACCTTAAATTCAAGGAAACAAATCTTGTAATGCTGCAGCAATTTAATGCACTGGCACAACTCCGTCGCGTCGACCAGCTGACAATTGATCCTCAAGGAAATCCAGTTGTCAGTTTTACACTCTGGAAATACTATGCACTGTTCAGGCTGAGCCATTTTAGTATACAGAAAATAAATGGGACAGAGGTAAGCTGAACATTATGTCATTTTGAATAAAAATGTTCCTTTTTAGGGGAAACAGTCATAAAAATGATCAGGAATTTAAGTAACCATGATAGCACTTTTCAGGAAAATTGATTTCTTTTTCAATATTGACATTTAAAATGTCAAACAGCTAAAAATCGATTTATCCAAAAACTTCTGAAGCACTAAGCAAACTTTGAAAATTGTAACCAGGATCATGGTGAATAGTAAATACTTTTGCTATTGTTTGTAAGCATTCAAAAAAGTAAAATGTTAGTAGGATGACAGTTCTTAAAAAAGAAGAATGCTTCTGCAGGCAATGTTATCTTTTTATGTTTCAAAATGCTCTACAGACTGCCTGGTGTTGCAAGAGGGGATGGAAAAGCAATACCCAGTTTTCAACTAGTCAGTGTCATTGTAGAGGAAGAGAAGAATAAAATGGGGGGGGAAAGAAAATGTACATAGGGAGAGAAGAGTAATTTTTAAAAAAGAAAGATGAGAAGGAGAAATAAGCAAAGGAGGAGAGGTAAAAAAAGAGAAAGTAAAAATGAGAGGAAAAGGAAATAAAACAAGGATAAGTAAACATCTAAACTTCTTTGTTAATTGTTTGTAACAGCAGCCTGTGATATATCTGCATGTTGTAGAACTCAGGCCTACAGCCTGGATAACTGGAAAATTATTAGTGAGAAGTTATTTTCAGATTGATTCTGCTCAGCTCATCACAAGGGTAATCAATCCCCCAGCTACCAGAAAACCCTGCTCTCTTTAAATATCATTTTGGAAGAAAAGAGAAACTACTTCTTCCTCTTTATGAGGAATTCCTGAACTGAATTTAAATAATCCTCTAAAGGAAAAAAAAATCTTTTAACATGCTGTAAATAATATTGCACTTATCTGTTAAAATTCAGAAGTCCACCTTATTATAAGATGAACTTGTCATCAGCTTTGCTGGAATGGTAATAATAGCAACTGTGTGTGTGTGCAGCTGATACAGTGAGAACCTTCGCCTAGGACTCCAAAAATCCAGCATACTGTTAGGTGACTGGGAGGTCGCTGGGTCAGTGTGCCAGAGACAAATAAAATTTGCATCAACTATGGTACGCCTATGACTACAGTATCGGCCATCTGTTGAAGATGTAGGGTGAATCAGGAACCTTCAGGTGACTATTAATTTCTCCAGCTAGTTCTCAAGAGATTTGGTTTAGTCTTGTGTACTCTTATGTAGCCTCTGGGTACTTCCCCAGAGACTGTGAGTCACTGGTCAGACCTTGTAATTGGTCCCAAAGGTTTCCTAAGCTAACATGCACTGGAAGTAAAATGGTTATTTTGGCTATGGGTAAGTAATCCTCCCTCATTAATGGACAAACTGTTTTCCCGATTAACCCAAAATAGTGTATTTCTCCAGACATGGATCACTACTAGAAGTGTACTAATTATTATAAAACCGTGAAATAGGAATGAATAGTATAATATAACTATGTAAACTAGAGAGGAATTATAAAGAACCAATATAATTTATTCTGATTTAAAGTTCTTAATGTGTCAATGTCAGGGATATTTGCCACTTCATTAAAAGACCTAAAATAAAGCTGCTTATCTCATCCTTGACAATATATAGTAATGTTATACTATGTATCTACTTCTTTTTGTATAAGAAAGAATGACATCGGTTGAGATAGAATTAAGTTGAATTATCATTAGGAAGAAAAGACTGAGTAGTGGCCTGCACTGGCCACTAGGTGACATGTTAGATTAAACAATTTAGCTGTCAGCTGAAGGATTTGAGGGAGTAGCAACTTCACTTAACTATGAGAGTCTAGGGAAAGGAAAGACTCGTGTTTATAAGGTGCTTGTGAATTATGGGTATGTTTTTCAGAAAATGCCTGTGGAGTGTATTACAGCTCATGTTAAGAATGAATTTCTTAAAGGTCTGAAATTTAGCTTGATCAAGGGCTGTCAGCCTCAGCTCTGTGGACATACCGGCCCAGGTAACTCTCTGTGGTGCAGGCTATGCACGGTAGGGTGTTTAGCTGGCCTCCACCCACCAGACGCTAATACCACCCTTCCACCACTTGTGATAACCAAAAAGGTCCCTAGACATTGCCAAACGTTCCCTGTGGCCAAAATGGCCCCTAGTTGGAACCACTGAATGATACAGACAAGCTTATAGTATTTAAAATACAAACAACACCATTTTATGTTTAAAAATATGCCCACATATTAATCCAAGTCCTGCTCTTAGCTTTTAGTACTTTCCTGGTTAACATAGGAATAAACCAGCCCAAAGAATACCTGTGACAAGTTATTCCTTGTGGGAAGAAAGGCAGATATAACTTCAGAATGAACCAGAGTGGTTTTGATATTTCAGTGTTCTATATCTCAAGAAGGGACAAAATTATCCTTAGAGAAGCAAGGTAAGAACAAACCCTTGGCTTACCTTTGACACATTATTAAAATGAATTTATTCCATTGAGATTTTAGAATTTTTTCCCTGAATTATTCTACTCCAATAAGATATAAGATTTCTGAAAAAAATTCATTATGAATTTAAGGTCCTTCAAGTATAATTCTTAGGAAACATGGCTTCTAACTCTGAGCCAATGCATCATCACCCAGTAATCCTCCATTACCATAGGCCACATTTTTATGTCTTCATTCTGGTTAAGCTCAGGGGAGAAAGAGAAATACCAATAAGAACTTTCTTCTTACAGCCCAGGAAAAGGGACTTTCCTGAACTAAGAGAAAATATTTAATTTGGACATTTCTTTGAAATTATGTTAGTTATATCAGCTAAAAGACAATGTCATTTTTGACCCCTCCATTGTATCTCTTCAGGTAACACAGAATGATATGATAATGGCTGAAAGACTCTTTGGAATCCTAGCACATGTAGCATCTTCTGAGTTACCCCAGTACCGTCTGATTTCAATTCTGGGTGATGCCAGGTAACCTTTAATTCTATAGTTTTTATAGAATTACTGTGGCATTATAAAAAGTAATAAATTCCACATACCTCTTAACTGTGCCATGTATGCATCCCACAAACATTTATCCTAAATTAACTTTGCGGCTAGCCGTCTTCAAAGTCCCTGTTCTGGTGTGGCTTATTAGCTAATAAGTCAAAGATAACCATTTATAATGTTTCCGATGCTATAAGGCGGGGCTATAGGAGCATAGGAGAGACTACATTTTGGAAGAACCTCAAGGAAGGCTTCACAAAAGAGTAGCATTTTATCTAGTTCTTCAGGAATGAGTAGGAGTTTTCAGGGGAAAAAGATCTGCAAAGGCACAGGAGTTGTAAATGGTTCTGTATAATCAGAGTGTGGGATGATTGGGAATAGTGATAGGAAATGAAGCTAGAAAGATTGATTGTGGTTTGATTTTGTAAAGTCTTGCAATCCATGCAAAACAAAAATGAATACTTGTGCTTTATAACTGAGCACAACAATTGGTGGGTTAGATTATGTTCTAGAAAGGCTGCCATTGGAGCAGCAGGTAGAAGGAATAAAAAACAAACAAAAGGAGAGGGGCTCAAGATGGTGGCGTGAGCAGGGCAGCAGAAATCTCCTCCCAAAACCATATATATTTTTGAAAATACAACAAATACAACTACTCCTAAAAGACAGACCAGAAGATACAGTTCACCAGCCAGGCTACATTTACATCTGCGAGAACTCAGCACCTCACGAAAAGGGAAAGATACAAAGCTGTGACCCGACAGGACCCGAGCACTCCCCCCACCCCAGCTCACTGGCGGGACGAAAAGAATCAGAGTGGGGAGGGAGTGGAAGCACAGGACTGCTAAATAACCAGCCCTGGGGATCTGCACTGAGTGCACAGACACACGTTGCATGGTGTACTGGATATTAGAGAAATGGAAAAGTAAAATCCGAGACGGAGACTGCAGGTGGGTCCCAACAGCCGGCTCCCATGGGACAAAAGAAAAGTGGGTGCTTTTTAAAATTCTTAAAGGAACAAGGGTTTATCAGCTGGACGAAACTATCCCAGCCCCGAAGCCCCTCACGGCGATAAGCAACCTGCCATTCATTCCCCCCGGCCAGCGCTGCGAGCAAACCAGCTGACCCGCCACAGCTGTGGAGCAGCCGGGGAACAGCCCTGCCCACAGCAACCACACAGAGTCTTCTCCCAGTGCATAGCTAACCAGGACAGACCCAGAGGCTGCCACCAGTGTGCAACTGCCCGGTACAGACAGAGGAACCCGGGGCAAGGTCCGGAAGGCACAAAGGGGCACCATTCTCACAGGAGAACACACCCAGCGCGTCTGCCACCCCCCACAAGGCTACGGGCTATTCCAAGGGCAGCGCTGCACACGGCAGCTCAGGGGATTATCCCAGAGACTGCTCCCAGTGTGCGGATAAATGGCACAGGCAGTGGAAGCCGGGGCAAGGTCTAGAAGACACAAAGGGGCACCATTCTCACAGGAGAACACACCCGGCCTGGCTACCAACCCTCCATAGAGCTCCAGGCTATCCTGAGGGCAGCCCCACCCACGACAGCTCAGGGGATTATCACAGAGACTGCACCCAGTCGGTGGGTAAATGGCACAGGCAGTGGAAGTCAGAGAAAGGTCCAGAAGGCACGAAGGGGCACCGTTCTCACAACAGAACACACCCAGCATGGCTGCCACCCTCTGCAGGGCTCCAGGCTATCCCGAGGGCTGCCCTGCCCACAGCAGCTCAGGGGATTGTCCCAGAGACTGCTCCCTGTGTGCAGATAACCAGCACAGGCAGCGGGAAGGGGAAGGTGACCAGCAAGCAGGAAGGGACATTGTTCTCGTAGCTGGCACACGTGCCACCTGCCTGCGACCACTTCTATCACCATGAAAATGGTCCAGTCAAAAATCACCCAGACCACCACAGAGAGAGGGCCTGGTGGGATAGATATAACCAATCTTCCTGAAAAAGAATTCGAAATCAAATTCATAACCATGCTGATGGACCTGCAGAGAAATATGCAACAGCTAAGGGATGAAGTCTGGAAGAAGATAACAGAAATGAAATAATCAATAGAGGGCCTTAAGAGAAGACTGGACGAGGTGCAAGAGACTGTTAATGGAATAGAAATCAGAGAACAGGAATACAGAGAAGCTGAGGCATAGATAGATAAAAGGATCTCTAGGAATGAAAGAATGTTAAGAGAACTGTGTAACCAATCCAAATGGAACAATATTCACCTTATAGGAGTACCTTATAGAGAAAAAAGAATAGAAAGTGTCTTTGAAGAAATAATTGGTGGAAACTTCCCCAAGCTGGGGAAGAAAATAGTCTCAGACCATGGAAGCCCACAGATCTCCCAACACAAGGAACCCAATCAGGACAACACCAAGACATATAATAATTAAAATGGCAAAGATGAAAGACAAGGACAGGGTATTAAAAGCAACCAGAGAGAGAAAAAAGATCACCTACAAAGGAAAACCCATCAGGCTATCATCAGACTTCTCAACAGAAACCTTACAGGCCAGAAGGGAGTGGGATGATGTATTTAATGCAATGGAGCAGAAGGGCCTTGAGATAAGAATACTATATCCAGCAAGATTATCATTTAAATTTGAAGGAGGGATTAAACAATTCCCAGACAAGCAAAAGTTAGGGAGTTTGCCTCCCACAAACCATCTCTACAGGATATATTAAAGGGACTGCCCAAGATGGAAGCACTCCTAAGACTAAATAGATGTCACCAGAGAAAATAAAATCACAGCAAAGAAAGCAGACCAAGCAAATACTAACTAAAGGCAAAAAACAAAATCAGCTGTCCACAAAAGCAATCGAGGGAAACACAAAAGAGTACAGAATAAAGCACCTAACATGTAAAGAGTGGAGGAGGAAGAATAAGAAGGGAAAGAAATAAAGAATCATCAGACTGTGTTTATAATAGTGTAATAAGTGAGTTAAAGTTAGACAGTTAGACAGTAAAGAAACTGCCCTTGAACCTTTGGTAACCACGAATCCAAAGCCTGCAATGACAATAAGTACTTTTCTATCGATAATCACCTTAAATGTAAATGAACTGAATGCACCAATCAAAAGACACAGAGTAATAGAATAGATAAGAAACCAAGACCCATCTGTATGCTGCTTACAAGAGACTCACCTCAAACCCAAAGACATACACACACTTAAAGTGAAGGGATGGAAAAAGATATTTCATGCAAACAATAGGAAGAAAAAAGCAGGAGTTGTAGTACTTGTATCAGACAAAATAGACTTCAAAACAAAGAAAGTAACAAAAGATAAAGAAGGACATTACATAATGATAAAAGGGGCATTCCAACAAGAGGATATAACCATTATAATTATCTATGTACCCAACAGAGGAGCACCACCATATGTGAAACAAATACTAACACAATTAAAGGAGGATATAGAATGCAATGCATTCATTTTAGGAGACTTCAACACACCACTCACTCCAAAGGACAGACACATCAACCAGACAAAAAATAAGTAAGGACACAGAGACACTGAACAACACACTAGAACAGATGGACCTAACAGACAGCTGCAGAAGTCTGCACCCAAAAGCAGCAGGATACACATTCTTCTCAAGTGCACGTGGAACATTTTCCAGAATAGACCACATACTAGGCCACAAAAAGAGCCTCAGTAAATTCAAAGAGATTGAAATTCTACCAACCAATCTCTCAGATTACAAAGGTATAAAACTAGAAATAAATTGTACAAAGAAACCAAAAGGCTCACAAACACATGGAGGCTTAACAACATGCTCCTAAATAATCAATGGATCAATGACCAAATTAACACAGAGATCAAGCAATGTATGGAGAAAAATGACAAAAAAAGCACACCGCCCAACCTCTATGGGATGCAGCGAAGGCAGTTCTAAGAGGAAAGTATATAGCAATACAGGCCTATTTAAAGAAGGAAGAACAATCCAAAATGAATAGTCTAAAGTCATAATTAATTGAAACTGGAAAAAGAAGAACAAATGAGGCCCAAAGTCAGCAGAAGGAGGGACATAATAAAGACCAGAGAAGAAATAAATAAAATTGAGAAGAATAAAACAATAGAAAAAATCAATGAAACCAAGAGCTGGTTCTTTGAGAAAATAAACAAAATAGATAAACCGTTAGCCAGATGTATTAAGAGAAAAAGAGAATCTACACACATAAACAGAATCAGAAATGAGAATGGAAAAATCACCATGGACACCACAGAAATACAAAGAATTATTAGAGAATACTATGAAAATCTATATGCTAACAAGCTGGATAACCTAGAAGAAATGGACAACTTCCTAGAAAAATACAACCTTCCAAGACTGACCAAGGAAGGAACAGAAAATCAAAACAGACCAATTATCAGCAATGAAATTAAATCAGTAATCAAAAAACTACCCAAGAACAAAACTTCCAGGCCAAATGGATTCACCGCTGAATTTTATCAGACATATAGGGAAGACATAATACCCATTCTCCTTAAAATTTTCCAAAAAATAGAAGAGGAGGGAATACTCCAAACTCATTCTATGAAGCCAGCATCACTCTAATACAAAAACCAGGTAAAGATCCCACAAAAAAAGAAAACTACAGACCAATATCCCTGATAAACATAGATGCAAAAATACTCAACAAAATATTAGCAAACCGAATTCAAAAATACATCAAGAGGATCATACACCATGATCAAGTGGGATTCATCTCAGGGATGCAAGGATGGTACAACATTCAAAAATCTATCAACATCATCCACCACATCAACAAAAAGAAGGATAAAAACCACATGATCATTTATGCTGAAAAAGCATTCGACAAAATTCAACATCCATTCATGATAAAAAGTCTCAACAAAATGGGCATAGAGGGCATGTACGTCAACATAATAAGGGCCATATATGACAGACTCACAGCCAACATCATACTTAACAGTGAGAAGATGAAAGCTTTTTGTCTAAGATCGGGAGCAAGACAGGGATGCTCACTCTCCCCACTGTTATTCAACACAGTATTGGAAGTCCTAGGCATGGCAATCAGACAAAACAAAGAAATACAAGTCATCCAGATTGGTAAAGAAGAAGTCAAACTGTCACTATTTGCAGATGACATGATATTGTACATAAAAAACCCTCAGAATCCACTCCAAAACTACTAGAACTAATATCTGAATTCAGCAAAGTTGCAAGTTACAAAATTAATACACAGAAATCTGTTGCTTTCCTATACACTAATGATGAGCTAACACAAAGAGAAATCAGGAAAACAATTCCATTCACAATTGCATCCAAAAGAATAAAATACATAGGAATAAACCTAACCAAGGAAGTGAAAGACCTATACCCTGAAAACTACAAGACACTCCTAAGAGAAATTAAAGAGGACACTAACAAATGGAAACTCATCCCATGCTCTTGTCTAGGAAGAATTAATATTGTCAAAATGGCTATCCTGCCTAAAGCAATCTACAGATTCAATGCAATCCCTACCAAAATACCAACAGCATTCTTCAACGAACTGGAACAAATAGTTCTAAAATTCATATGGAACCACAAAAGACCCTGAATAGGCAAAGCAATCCTGAGAAGGAAGAATAAAGCAGGGAGATCTCGCTTCCCAACTTCAAGCTCTACTACAAAGCCCCAGTAATCAAGACAATTTGGTACTGGCACAAGAACAGACCCACAGACCAGTGGAACAGAATAAAGAGTCCAGATATTAACCCAAACGTATGTGGTCAATTAATATATGATAAAGGAGCCATGGATATACAATGGGGAAATGACAGCCTCTTCAACAGCTGGTGTTGGCAAAACTGGACAGCTACATGTAAGAGAATGAAACTGGATTATTGTCTAACCCCATACACAAAAGTAAACTTGAAATGGATCAAAGTCCTGAATATAAGTCATGAAACCATAAAACTCTTAGGAAAAAACATAGGCAAAAATCTGTTGGACATAAACATGAGCGACTTCTTCATATCTTGAACATATCTCCCCGGGCAAGGGAAACAAAAGCAAAAATGAACAAGTGGGACTATATCAAGCTGAAAAGTTTCTGTACAGCAAAAGACAGCATCAATAGAACAAAAGGGCATCCTACAGTATGGGAGAATATATTCATAAATGACATATCCGATAAAGGGTTGACATCCAAAATATATAAAGAGCTCACACACCTCAACAAACAAAAAGCAAATAAGCCAATTAAAAAATGGGCAGAGGATCTGAACAGACACTTCTCCAAAGAAGAAATTCAGATGGCCAACAGGCACATGAAAAGATGCTCCACATCACTAATCATCAGAGAAATGCCAATTAAAACCACAATGAGATATCACCTCACACCAGTTAGGATGGCCAACATCCAAAACACAAACAACAACAAATGTTGGCGAGGATGTGGAGAAAAGGGAACCCTCCTACACTGCTGGTGGGACTGCAAATTAGTTCAACCATTGTGGAAAGCAGTATGGATGTTCCTCAAAAAACTCAAAATAGAAATACCATTTGACCCAGGAATTCCACTCCTAGGACTTTACTCTAAGAATGCAGGTTCCCAGTTTGAAAAAGACATATGCACCCATATGTTTATCTCAGCACTATTTACAGTAGCCAAGAAATGGAAGCAACCTAAGTGTCCATCAGTAGATGAATGGATAAAGAAGATGTGGTACATATACACAATGGAATATTATTTAGCCATAAGAAGAAAACAAATCCTACCATTTGCAACAACATGGATGGAGCTAGAGGGTATCATGCTCAGTGAAATAAGCCAGGTGGAAAAAGACAAGTATCAAATGATTTCACTCATATGTGTAGAAGAACAAAGAAAAAAAACTGAAGGAACAAAACAGCAGCAGACTCACAGAACCCAAGAGTGGACTAACAGTTACCAAAGGGAAAGGGACTTTGGAGAATTGGTGTGAAGGGAGGGATAAGCGGGAAAAAACGAACATCATTATTAGCAGACATAATGTGGGGTGGTGGGGGGCACGGGGAGGGCTGTACAACACAGAGAAGACAAGTAGTGGTTCTATAGCATCTCACTACGCTGATGGACAGTGACTGTAATGGGGTATGTGGGGGCGACTTGATAAAAGGAGGGAGTCTAGTAACCATAATGTTGCTCATGTAATTGTACATTAATGATACCTAAATAAAGAAATGAAAAAAAAGCCTAAACTCACTTGTAATCAGAGAACTAAAAATTGAATTAAAATAATGAGAAGTAAGTTTTGCCAGTGAGATTGACTTAAAACTTAAAAACAATAATATTAAGGGTTTTTCAGCATTCAGTGAAATATGCACTTTACACTTTTGGTCGAAGTTTAACTTGCAAACTTTTTGTGGGGAGATAGTTTGGCAATACCTATCATACTTTTGAACCCAGAAGTTCTAGTTCTAGGAATATAGGCAATTGAAATGCATATATATGGACCCAAAAAAATTATATTGCTTTATTGTTTTTAGGAGCCTCACTTCAGAAATAACTAGATGCCTAATAATAGGGAAAGCTAAATAAATCATGGTACTTCTAAACTATGGATTTAGTATCTTTATGATACTCTCTACATTATAGTCATTATATAGCTGCCCAAAAAGAAGAAAATGTAAAGAAAAGATTAAAGTACATCTCTAATACTTACCTGGCGGGGGACATGCCATGATCGTGAAGGTGGTTTTCTCATAGTGATGGTCATCCATTGCACTCAGGGTGTGCTGACCCTTGCCGCTTTCCCGAATGTGGGCTACTCAACTGCATGATTTGTGGTAGTGGGGGATTATGTTCATGCCTTCCCCTCTCAAAAAATAAATAAATAAAACAAAGTAGATGTCCAATTCTGGCATAAAATGATCTACAGACAGGTAACTAAATTAAGGCTTAAAATAGTATTTGTATTATGACCCAGTGTTATAAAAAGAAACAACATAAATATGTATACATATAAGAATAGAGGTATAGAAAGGGAAATAAAAGGATGAACACATTGGAGGGGTGGTAGTGTAGTAGTTGAGTGGTTTTCAAGTTTTACTCTGTTTTTGTACATTTTGAAACTTTTCATTGAGAATATATTGGACAGTATTTTCTGAAAATGGTGAGTTAGGTTGCTTTGACCATTCCTTGCATTAAAAACAACTAAAAGTGCCTGCATAAAATTAAAAGTATAAAAGCTCCATAATTGCACTGAAGAGCTGACAAGATATAATTACTAGGCCAAGATCAATGGGAAAGGAACATTGAGACTGTGTTTGACCTAGAGGCATTTAGGAAAACTTAAATTTTGGTTTTTCTAGCCACAAAGAAGGAAGGGTAGAAATCAAAGCCTAGGACCCCATCAAAAACGGTTAATATAAATTGAGAACTTTCTTAGATAAAGGTAGAATCCCAGTGACTACACCATCAGGGTGAGGGTGTATCAGGAATAAACCTCCCAAGGAAATTTGCCTTGATGTGAGCAGAAAAGTAGTCTCTAAGAAGTTGTAAACAAAAATTAGTCCTCATATAGATTTGCAGCCTGAATTCTTAATGCATGGATGGTTTAAAATGTCAAAGTTTAAATGTTCCTATCTCTAGATACCTGGGAAAAGTAAATACACTTCTTCTCTGGAGGAGGTTACTTCTATCCTATCTCCAAAAATCCCAATGGGTAATTTTGAAGGGCAATGACTAGCACACAGTGAAAATAAAAATAAAAATAACCAAGCACACAAGGAAATAAGGCACCATCTATAAGAACTAGGAAAACAAAAACCAAAAAAAAAAGACCACAGAAACATACCCATGAATACTTTAGATTTTGAAATTATCTCTCATGGATTGTAAAATGACTAGTCCATTTCATGACATGAAGGACAAGCTTGTAATACATGGGGAGAACAGAAAAATTTAAAGTGATCCAGCAGATCTGAAAGGAAACTGAAAGAAATTCCATAAATGAAAAATGTAATAAAATTAAAACTTAAGAGTTTTAAAGCCAACTAGATACAGTGGAAAAGAGAATCAGTAAACTGGGAAGTCTTTCATGACACAGCACAAACAGAAAAGAAGAACACGTGAAATAGCAGTTAAGAAATTTGGAGATGGAGTGAGGAGGTTTGACCTATGTTTGGAGTTTCAGAAAGACACAGTAGAGAACATCGGGTATAGGTAATATTTAAAGAGATAATGAAAAAGAATTTTTCAGAACTGATGAAACAGCCTACACATTTAAAAAAGCCTGACCAATTCCAGATGCTTTTAACTAAAGGTAATCTACATCTTGTCATGTCACATCACAGTGAAACTACAGAGCAGCAAGTATAAGATGAAAAATTTTAAACAACCAGGAAAAGAAAGTTTATCTTCAAAGGAGCGCCCAACAATTGACTTCACAACAAGGCAGCAGCGAAGCCAGACGACAGGGCAACAAATGATACATTCATTGTGCTGAAGGAAATTAACCGCCAACCTGAGATTCTATGCACAGGAAACGTGTCTTTTAAGAATGAAAGTGAACTGAAGACATTTTAAACCAAATAATAAAAACAAAACCTAAGAGATTTCCCATCACTATTATAAAGCCAGTATTATTAAGGCAAAAGGAAAGTGATCCCAGATAGAAGGTCTGAGGTACAAGAAGAGCTAAAGAGCAGTAAAAATATTACATTTGTGGGATAAAGCTAAATGAATATTGTATAAAGCAGCAGTGATAATGTGGGGTTTAAAAATAGAGAATTAAAATATGCTACAACAGTAGTATATGTATGGGATGCAGGAAGTGGAGATACAGTGTCCTAGATCCTTGTATTATCTAAGATGGAAATACAGTAATTAAGTTTAAATGTTAGTAGGTTAGGAGTGTGTGTAATTTCTGTGGTAATCAAAGAATAAAAGACTATAACTTACAAGCTAGTAAAGTTTGGGGATAGGGAATGGGGAGAAGAAGAGAAAAAGAAACAGAACATGTGGGTCAAATCAAAAGAAAAGAAAATGTCAGATGTAACCTAAATGCTACTATATCAGCATTTACATTTGTACCAAAATTCAGTGGCTTAAAACAAGAAGCATTTGCCTCCAAGTCACAGGTCAGCTAGGTGTTTCTTCTGCCCTCAGCTGGGATCATCTGTACCTGCAGTCACCTGTAGATTGGGTTGGCAGCTCTGCTGGGCCTTCTCACTAGCTTGGCCGTGACCAGTTTTAAGCTGGTCTAGGAAGGCTTCAGTTAGGACAACTTGTCTCATCTCCACATGGCCTCTTATACTCCAGAAATCTGCCTGAGCTTGTTTTCATGGCAGAAGCAGGGTTGGAAGAGAGAATAGAAATATGCAAGGCCTCTCAAGGCCTAGGCTAATAACTGATACACCATCATTTCCACATTCTATTTGTTAAAGTAAGTCACAGGGCAAGATTTAAGGGGCTGTAACTGCAAAATCATATTGTAAAGGGCATGGATTCAGGGGAGCTACTTATTATGAACATCAATGTAGTCAATCTACCTCAGTGATAAAATGCAAATTTACTAACTGTTCTGATTAAAGGCCAAAGATTGTCAGACTGAATTAAAAAATGAAGTTCAAATATATCTTATTTACAAGAGATGACCCTGAAAAATAAAGTTAGGTAAAGTTTGAAAGTAAAAAAAGTGGAAAAAGATAACATCAATACTGACCAAAATAGAAACAGAGTAGCCATTGAGGACTTAAATAGCCTAAGGTCAAAAACAATACTAGAAATGAATGGGATCATTTCAAATGGTAATAGGTTCAGTTCACAGAAATAAAAAGATGAATTTGCTAATTTAATTGGTATCCACTTGTTAGCCTTAAAAACTTATAAATCAAAACTGACATCACTACAAATCCATAACTACAGTGTGAAATTTTAATATACCTCTGAGTAATTAATAGAAAAAGGATATAAAATTATATAATACTTGAACAACATGATTAACAAATTTGACTTAATGGACATTTAGAGAACATTGTCCACAACAACTGCAGAATACTCGGTCTTTTAAAGCATGCATGGAACATTTGTAAAAATTGACCAAAAACTATCCCTAAAGCAAATGTCAGCAGATTCCAAGCGATTTACATGGACTATATTCTCTGTTCAAAATGCAATTAAGCTTCAACTCAGTTATGAAATGTAAACCAGGAAATCCCCATATATTTGGGAATGAAGAAACACATTTCTAAATAACCCACAGGTTAAAGACAGTTTCATAGTGGAAATTTGAAACTACCTTGATCTGAAATATAATAAAAATACTATAATACAAAACTTGTGGGATCAAGTTCCTGTGGTTCTAAATGAAAAGTATTTTCGCCTTGAAATGGTTATATTAGGAAAGAATAAAGGGTGAAAAATGAATGAGCTAAATACTTATGGAAAGAAGTTAGGAAAAGAACCGCAAAAAAAATTCTGGAGAAAGTTAAAAGAAATGACATTAAAAACAAAATTAATGGAAAATCAGTTATTTGAAAAGACTAACACAGTGACATAACATGTATGGGTGTATTGCTTTTGTAATAAAAAAATCAATAAAGAAAATTAATCCAGATAAAGATCTATATGTTACTCACTTTTTTCTTTGTAAGTGGGAAATTGTACTACCTAACTGCCCAATAAAAGGGACTGATTACATAAATTACACAATTTAATTTTATTTATCCTTTAAAATTATTAATTTCAATGACACAGAAAATACTTATTATATAGCATTAAGTAAAGACAAGGATATGAAACAGGATGTTTAGTATGATTTAACTTCTTCCAAATTCATAGAAAAAGCCTGCAAAGAAATTTGTCGAATGTCAATGATGTTATAGGTTTATATAGATTTTTTGAGCCATAGATTTATGGGTGATTTTTATTTATTTCTTTATACTTTTCAAAACTTATGCTTCTTAAAATTTCTAAAATGGTTGTGTTATACTTTTAATTGGAAAAACAAAGGAATGTTTTTAAAAGATTTATTTCTCTTCTAATCTTCAATTAAGAGTTCATAGTAAAATAGTAATATCACTTCACTTAATGACACCTGAAGTGGTAGAAACGAGAAAATGACCTTCATGGGAAATGAGTTGCAGTCGTCTGGAATCTCATCTTATGGTTCTGCAAGTGATATTTTATGAGAGCAGTGTTTAGGTTCATATAACCAAATGAAGCTTCCTGTTTCATTATTTACTTCCTAATAGGATCTTGCCCTGATATGCTAACAGTTGGAGGTTTTTGGTGTTTGTTTATTTTTGCCTAAACTTAAACCAGTATACTATTCCATTTTCTAGCTATGAGTAATATTACTGAGCTGCATAATGGAATTATTAACTATTTGTGTGATTTATAAGAGGTAACTATGTTTTATGGGATATAAAGACTGAAAGTTTGGCCTACTACATCTTTAATTGGGTTGTGCTCTGTGATTACTTAAATTTTATATTGATTTTCTTTGCGGTAGAGTGTTTTCACTTTAGAAATGTTTGAGGCATGTTTATGTTGGTGATTGACAGTTAAGAATAAGAATTTGGGTTGAGTAATTCATTAGTAGAAAGATTAGAAAACTTCATTAATAGAAAGATTCATTGAACTGAGTTCAAATAGATAACTCAAACTCATAAAACATATTCAAAAAAAGCATATGGTCCCTTCTAAAGTCAACAAAAATAAAACACATATCTGATAAGTAATTTCTATATCTCCTGACTGTCTTTCTTCAGGAAGAAGCAATTCCGGTATCTGCTAGACACCAAAGGAAAGAAACCTGGTATTGTCAATGAAGAAAATAATGATAGCAAAAGGCTTGCAGGAGAAAACACAAGTCGTGCTACACTAAATTATACCACAAGAGACTTTTATAATGAAAAGCTAGAGGTAAAACTACCATTAATCTTTGGACTCTAGTGCCTGGATATATCCCACATGGCTTGGTACTTGGATATTGTACATTTCTCCCTTTAACCAGTTAAAATAACATTTTTTATTCTGGAATACTAGCCAGCCTTATATGCAGCTGGGGACAGTAGACACCAAGGCATTAAGTAAAACCCACAGTTCCCATATCTTTACCTCAGCAGAAAAAAATGTTCAAAAGAAATCTGTACCAAAAACCCAGACCAAAGTAGGGCCAAGGGTCCTCATCTCTCGGAGTCAGGAACGGGCGCAGTCCCGCTGCGAGTGCTCGACGAGCCCCGCCAGACTGGCGGGGGGCGCAGCAAAACCTTCATTTCTATCCTCCTTGCTTGGGTCCTTGTTGTTCTAATTCACTTTTTTCATTCTCCTACATCATTAACTTCTGTGTTTTTAATCATAGAATATCATTTTGACCCATTCTGTTTCCACTGTAGCTACTTAGCTAGGAAAGCTGGAACCAGTTCTTTATTTCTGTATGTGTTCAGAGGTTTACTGGTGAATACAATGTAAGGGTGCTGCAGAAGCCACAAAGCAGAAAAGCAATGCAGTGACTGCCTTGATGGAATTCCTAAGAAAGCGGAAGGAACAATCATCTAATATCCAATAGAAGGTCAAGATTCTACAAGAGATTTTGAGGGGACTAAAGGGCAAAAGAAGGAGACACTAAACAGGAAACATCGACTGAGCGCCTATGACTTATGTGCAAGGCATTGTGAGTTATATTTATGTATAATCACACAGATTTTAAGTAAAGTCCCAGGCCAGTGGTTTTCAAATGCATTTCAACAGCTGTGGACTCTTTATTCAAACCACATGGTAGCTAAAAGCCAGCGTGTCAAAACACAGCTGAAGAGCGGAGCTGCAGCTGCTGTGGAGCGAACCAAGGGACTCAGAGCTTCCCTTTGACCGAATCTTCTGTTCTTTTCCTTTCCCCTCATCTCAGCCCCAATCCTGAAGCATCTTTTTGGAACCCATAGAGCTCTAAGGATTACAGCTCAAAAATCACTTGAAAGCTCAATGAAATAATATTTTTATAGCATCCTAAAAGATGCTTGGATTCTGCACTAAATTCTTCAAGTACAAGAAAGGTCACTGCTTCATGAGGTAACTGTACATCTCTGAACAACGCCAAAGGTGAAGAAATTCTTACCCATAAGCTGAAATCTGCCTCCTAAAAACTTTCAATTAGTGATTCTAGTACCACCTTATGTGTAAAAGAAAATAAGTCTATTTCTTATAAAAACTCTTCAAATACTTGAATTCACTACCTCGAAGTCCTCTCTACATTCACACTTTAACTCATTCAGAAATTATGTATTAAGCACCTGTCACACACGGTACTTGGGCTATAAGAAGTCACTGTCCTTATCTTCATGGATCTAATAGAGAAGATAGACATATACAGGGATAATTATAAATCAGTGTTTCAAGAGAGTAGAGGAGAGATAGTTTATGTAGGTCAAAGGGAGGCTTTCCAGTGAAGAAGCTTCCTGATACAAGTCTTAAAGGTTAAAATGTAGCTCTGTGCAAAGCAAAAAGGGCAATTCTGAGAAATAACATGGTATGAATAAAAGTCATGGAAGCATAAAGTAAAGGACAGGGCAGGGGCTATAAGCAGTTCAGTGTTCTGAAGCACAGAGATTGAGGCAGATGGTGTTAAAAGAAGAGACTGGGAGGGTAGCAAGAGGGCATTGTAAAGGAGATTGAACTTAATGTTTTGGCCAATAGGGGTTTCCTGGTGTTGCCAGAAAAGGAGAATGAGAGACAAGCTGACAAAATTAGTCCATGTCTTCCTGAAAGCAGTTGGTTCCATGAATAAAAAATTAAAACTAATTTAAAAAAATGTTTTTAAACGTCAAAGAGCTGCACATGTAAAACAGCAGCTTCAGAGAGAAATCTGCTAACTTTTGAAGGAGCAGACAATCCCAGTGATTTTTACATTGTTCAAGAGTATCTAAAAAGAAGGAAGGCAGATAGCATAACATTGAACCCAAAATCTGCCCAGACTGCACAGAAAAAGAAAAGCCAGAGCAGATACCTAAGAATATTGATGATGCAAAAATCCATACAAAGTATAGCAGAATATTAAAGAAATGACAAAGCATTATAGCCAAGTGCAGTTTATTCCAAGAATGTGAAGAAGACTCAATATTAGTAAATTTATAGATTTAAGATGAAAACTTGTGATTATTTCTGTAGACATTGAATATGCATTTCACACAACTCAACATCCATCCTTAATTTTTCTTGAATCCAATAAATAGGGTAAATAGAAATTAGATAGTAAATGTCATGCTTGACAGGAAAATTCTAGAAGCATTTGCATTTAGTGGTAGCCAGAACTCTTAAGTAAGGTGACCTGCATGATTCTCACTCCCTGGTATCCACATCCTTATTAAATCCCATCCCCTCCCTTTAGTGTAGGTAAAACCTGTGATTTGCTTCTAATCAATGGAATATGGCAAAGGTAAAGGGATTTTGCAGATATAATTAAGGTCTCTAATCAGTTGACTTTGAGTTAATGGAAAGGGAGATTATCCTGAGTAAACCTGACCTAATCAGGCAAGTCCTTTAAAAAAGGATTCAAGCTTTTTCTGAGAGATTCTACTGCTGGCCTTGAAGAAGTAAGCCACCACATTTTGAGAGGGTCACATGGCAAGGAACTGCGAGAAGTTTCTAGATGCTGAGAGCAGCCCCTTGCTGACAGCCAGCAAGAAAATGGGACTTCGGTTCTACAACTGCAATGAACTGAATTCCGCCAACAACCACTTGGGTTCAGAAGAGGACTTCCAAGCTTCAGAAAGAGCCACACCCAGCCAGCACCTTGGCTACAGCCTGGGAGGGCCTCACAGGGCCCCTGGCTGAGCTGTGCCTGCACTCCTGCTGCATGGAAGCTGTGAGATAATAGATGTGTGTTGTTGTAAGCCATCAAGTTTGAGGTAATTTGTTGCATAGCAGTAGAACACTAATGCATCATTGAAGTCAGCCTCAAGACAAGGATATGCAGTATCACCATATTATTCACCAACACAGACAATGCAGTTAGACCAGAGAAAGGAGTCAGCCATGACTCTAAGGAAGGTGGTGAACTTACTGTTTGCAGATGATATTATTGAATACCTGGAAATCCCAAGAGAATTAACTGAGAAACTAAAAAGCTCTAAGGAAATTCAGTAATGGAGCAGAAATCAACAACTTACACATAAGTAAGTAACAACCACGAAGAAAACATAATGGAAGAAAAGACCCAGCTCATAGCAGCAACACAAAAAAAGACCAAACACCTAGTAATAAATTAATTAATAAATATGAAAGATCTATATGAAGTAAACTTTAAACACTAGTAAAACACAGAGAAGATTTATACAAGTGGAAAAAACTACCACGTTTTGGATAAGAAGAATCTAAAGCAAAACCTCAGTTTTCCTTAAGTTAAAAATTTTAAATGATCCTGATCGTTGAGATTTTTTAAAAACAAGTTGATCCTATAATACATGTGGAAAAATAAACACAAATAGTTGTGAAAACTCTAAGAAAAAGGAGATTAGTACTAGATATTAAAGCATATTATAAAGATTAAAATAGGACGGCCATAAAGAGACAGTGTAATGGGATAGAATAGAAAATTGAAGTATACATCCAAACACAAAAGTGAATTTATTATATAATAAAGAATAATCTCAAACAAATCAGGTGGACTCTCCAATAAATGATTTGAGAATAATTAGAGAACTGAGGAGGAAAAGCTGGATTCAAACATTGTATCTTACATCATAAATTCCAACTGGGATCAGAATTTAAAAGTTTATATTGAAAATAAAAAATTAATAGAAAATTAGTGTGTAGCATTGGGATGAGAAGGACCTTTAGGGGGATAAAGTAAGCAGACAAAACAAACAAACAAACTGAAAACATAGTTTCCAACTAATACCCCTAAATTATAAAGAGCTTTTAAAAAGCAATAAGAAAATGGACCCAAAATCCAATATAGGTATTAATACCTATTCAAAAATAAATTTAAAATAATATACCATTTACCATTACAATAGACAATGTGGGAATGAGTAATAAAATATGTATAAGCTCTCAGTGAAGAAAATTATGAAATTTTATTGAAAGACACAAGGAAGAACTAAATAGTTTATATTCATGGAAAGAAACCTTCTACATGGTAAAGATGTCAATTCTTTCTAAATCCATCCATAAATATAAGGCAATTTTCATTAAAATTTGGGCAGGGTTATTTGTGGAACATCACCAGTTGATCCTAAGTTATCTGATAAAGCAAAGGACCTAAAATACACAAGAGTAAAAGTGGGAAGAGTTTGATTTCCAGCTATCAGGTATTATTTTAAAGCCATAGCAATTAAGACAGCATAGTTGTAGATGAATAGAACATGGATAAATTAGAGAGAGCCGGAACTGTCCTATACGTGTGAGGAAATTTTATAAAGATACCAGATATTGTAGACTAGTACAGACTATTTAACAAATGGTACTGAGGAAATTGAACATCAAATCAGAAATACATATTGAACCCTTATTTGATGCCACACAACAAAAATTAACCCAAGATCAAATAAAAACCCAAGTATGAAAAGCACAACCTTAAAGTTCTCATATAAAAAATAGGTGAAAATCTTTATGAGCTTGATTGGGTTTCCTAACACCCCAAGGGCACAAACCAGAGGGGAAAAACTTGATAAATTTGTCAATCCAGGTCGTAGGGCTTTTTTAAAAATAGGAATAATTTCAGTGGAGCCATATAAGCTGAGTCTCAGTTAATGTGGTTTGAGCAGTAAGTAAGCAATCAAGAAGTAAAGACAGGGACTGTTGACCCTGTTTTGGGAAATATCAAAGGGAACAGGAGAAATCTGAAGGCACATAACATTTTGAAAAGAACATTCGGTCAGTAGGAGACTTGGATATGAGCCCCTGGTTCTCCCGTTTATTACCTAAGAGACCTTGCCTGGACCCTTAGTCACTCTCTGACTCACAACCCAGCATTCCTTCATGTATACCATGCTCCCCACTTCTTCAAAAATACTTAAATCATTGCAGCACAAAGTGCTCAGTCTGTCTCTTCTGTACATCCGAATTTGTTGAGGGAATTAAGTGACTTCCTCACGAATCAGGGCAAGCAGGCATTTTCATTATACATATGACATGTATAATTATACACATGACATGTAATTCTGTTGCTTAGTAGTTGCCCATCCATTCTCCTTACTCATTCTACGAAAGATTTAAGATGGATGTAGAATCAGAGAGCGGAAGGGGACTTTAAAAAATCCAATCCTGTTTGTAGAGAGATGAGGAAAACTGGAAATTCAGATGAACTACTCAGGATCGCACGGTGAGTTACTGACTGAGCTGCTTCTGGAACTCAGAACTTCTGGTTCCTGACCTTGGACTCTCATATATTGTGCTGTATTCTGTAGTCTTCTTGACCACTCCAGAGTAAAGGGCACTCTCTTCTCTGAACACTGATTCTGTTTGCTGTGTAACATCTCATTCAGCACTTATTTACAGTTTAGCTTTTCATATGTGTAGGCCATCTCTCCAGCTAGACTGCAAGTTCTGTAAGGACTAGTTTTCTCTAGGTACGTCTTAGTAGATGATGTCTGAGCACGTCTCTCAACCTCTATTGACCTTAGTTTCCCATTTATTAAATGGATATGGTGGTTACATCCCAATACAAGTACCATTATAGTTAAAATCTGTCTATAATAAGTCCCACCTTTGACCTACTTTTTTTCCCAAACCATCTTCATGACAACAAAATTTTCAATGAAATAATATAAACAATATTGTATAGAGTTCACCTCATCAGGATTGAACTTGTAAAATACTTGCTTTATGAACCCCACAGGGATATTGTGGGATAGAAAAAAATAAGTACCTGAAAGCATTTGAGAATGGAAAAAGCACTATTCAAAGAGCAACAACTCCTGGACAGGTCAGGGCAAGAGAGGTCTCTCTCCTGTGCTTTTCCCAGGATCATTCTGGACAGGCAAAGTGGTTGTCCTGGCAGACACTGGGTGAGTTTTAGTAATTGGCTTGGAGGGGAGAGGAAATGGTGAATAAAATGCTTTCCAGCACAGTTACTAAATTAAGGTTATTATGGTAGATACAATTCTGCATCAACATGTTCATAAAGAAGTAATGGAAAAAACCATAGCAGGAAATTTTAAAGCACCAAAAATTATACTGTGATGAAAAGTGTATAAATGATTTAACAGAATACATCACTTTTAGTTGTTGTTATCCCTAAATTACTGTAAAAATTTTTCCAGTCTTACTGCTACCTTTTTTTAAAATTCAAAATTGTTTTGAAGGAATTTAGAAACCTGTAAGAGGTATTCACTCTGCCCTGTGCCTTTTACTTGTGTAAATGTGTTGCACATCATAAAATATTGCTTGTTTCAGTTATTGATCTCTAGTGATTCACACTTGTCTTGTCTTTCTCCCTGGTAGTCACCGTGTAGTCTATATTCACTGATTGTTTGAAGGGAGCAGCTCAAAAGTGCTCATGTCAACAGGCTAACCATGCAGGTGGCTGAGTCCCAGACTATGTTTCAGAGTTTGAGAACTCTGGGTTCACCAGAGAAGTAGCCACCCAAAACCATTTGTTATTTGCTGCCCATCAAAATCTGTACGTGTGTAGGTCGATTCATGAGCCCTTATTTTTAGCATATGAACTAAATCGAATCAGTATGTCAACCCCTGAAGAGTTGTGAGTGATTATTTAGAGAAATCTTGTCATAAGAGAATTTCCCAAACATGCCTCTGTTAGAGAATGTTAGTGACAACGGGCTCTCATCATTAACTTACATTAATCAAGAATCTGAAGTACATTTTGTTGTTTTAAAAATTATAAGTTTGGAAAAGGAAGAGAAATAGGAAAAAAGAGAAAAACGTGCTCATGGTCTCACAACTCAAAGACAATCTTAATGACACTTCAATGTATTTTCTTCCAGTAATTTTCTATATATTTTTTCTAAATTTAATGAAAATTTCAAACATAGCAGTTAAAAGAATTTTATAGTAAACACCCGTACATTCAACATAAATTCTACTGTTGAAATTGTACTATACACTGTACTTGGTTTGTCTCATGGTTATGCATTTATCCATCCTCTAGCCTTCAACAATCGATCTTATTTTTAAAATTCATTTCAAAATAATTGCAGACATGTTAAAAAGAAAAACACAGGCCCAACGTGGTGTCACTTCTGCCAGGCCATGTCACCAAACCAGGGCCTGATACTTAAACCCAATTACAGTTTCAACCCTCCCCGGAAATTAGTCAGTCAGGGATTTTGGCTGGCATCATTGATAGGATAATTCGTCACATGGGCTTCCCCAACCTCCTTAAAAGATGAGGTCGTCTGCTTTATGAGACCCTGCTCTTCCCCCTAGGAGACAGTGACCTGCCTGAGACAACCTCTTCTTTTCTTTTGCTAATAACTTTCCCCACCTTCCTGTCCATAAAAACCTTCCATTCTCTACAATTCCTCAGAGTAGCTCTCTTCCTCCTAGAGGGAATGCTGCCCAATTCATGAATTGCTTAATAAAGCTAATTAGATCTTCAAATTAACTTGGATGAATTTTGTGTTTTAACAGACATTAGCATGCTTCTCCCTAAAAAGTTCAGCATGCACGTCACTAATTAGAGTTAAGTATTTGGTAGTTTTTTCTTCTGAGGTAAAATTTATGTACAGTGAAATAAAAATCTTAAGTGTACAATTGGTAAGTTTTGACAAATACATATGCCTGTATAACCCAACCTCTACCAAAACTTCATTTTGTATTTTTCTTTTTCCACTTAACATTATAATGTAAATATTTTCCTCGTTCTTACAAACCTTCATGAATGTCATTTTAATAGTGATGGCTGTTGGTATTTTAAATTTAACTCCTTAATTCATTTTGAGATTATGTTGGTGTTTTGACTTAAGTTGGAGGTTCCAATAGATCCTTTTCCAAGTAGTTAACCCTCCTGTCTCATTGACATTTATTGTTTCTTTGATGTGAATTGCTTCTCTTATAATCCTGATTTTCCGATCCATTCTATTGATCTTTGCATGTATATTATGGCACTTTCCATACGATGCTGTGATATTCCCCAAAAGTGTCAATAGCCAAAATAAGTGTTGAGTTCTTGCATTAGACAAAATGGGTGTTGTTTCAGCCTCTAGGATGAAACTGAGGCCCAGTGCCCAAGTAGCCTCAGGCCCAAAACATCTCCTGTTATGCTTGAACCCAGGTCTTTCATCTGTAGCTTGCCATACCCAGAAGCTGATCGAGAGCATTATTTTCTCACAGGCCAAGTCCTGAGCCTCAGGCTTGTAATATCTCCTCTTCCCCCTTGTGCACTTTTCCTCAACTATGCTCAAATGGTCTAGACCACGTGAGTCAGTGTAATGTACCACTGCATGCTTTCCTAAAATGCAGAGTGAATTTAAAGCATGAGTATCTCAAGTGCATATATGGATATTAACTGACCTCCTACCGATTAAGATTGTCAGTTTTGGTCCGCTACTAATACATGTACCACAAGAAGCCATCAGTCTGTGCACTGATCTGATGATATGTGTGAGCTAACCTACCTGAACTGAGAAAGGAGAAAGTCCACCAATGGCAAAATAGTAGTTATGATCTAACAGAGCTGTACAGCCCAGGTAGGTGTGAATGGAGAAGTAGGGAGCTCCCTATTGCTGTCTTTACTCGAGCAGAGCTTGGTGTCAGGAGTGTCTCGGAAAGTATTCTTGCTGTGAGGGGTGAGAGTGAGAATAGATTATTTCATGTTTTTCTGGATTGGTTGATTGTTGCTTTGGCTTTTGAATTAATTACAATTCAATGCAAAGCTTTCTTTTTTTAACAGGAAATAAAGGAAAAAAAGAAATTCTGCAAGATGTTTATTGAAGACCTTGTGAAGGAAGCCACAGAAATCAACAGGAAGAACGAGGCTTTACAGAAGCTTTGGCCACAGATGTTCATTGAGCTTGTTAGGGATGCAGTCATAGAAATCCGCAATAAAAATTCCTATATGAAGCTTTGCCTACAGCAGATAACTGACCAAAAATAGAAATGAGTTTTAGTTTCAGTTGATTATAGTGGTTTTATGTTTTTAAAGGTTGGAAATATGTAGGTTAAGCATGTTAAAACAACACTATCCTACAAACTAGAAAGACTAGAATCCGAGCATTATTGCCTCCAGTTCTTGTAGTTCAAGGTAGGAGAACAGGAGGAAAGGGAGAGGAAGGGAGAACTGATTTTCCTGTAGATGTTGCCCAGCCAACCTTTGGGACCTAAGCGGTCTTTAGAGAAAGCTCAGGCCTGGACCGGTCCTGCAGCTTCGCCCTGGCTTTGCTTGGTGCCCCTGCTATAGCCCAAAGCACATGCTGTTTGCCTCTGGTTCAGCAGGAGTTGTTTCTACCAACTGTCAGCTGGTAATTTCCAGTCATTTGCCTTTTTACTTTATGCCATGATTTCAAAGCCAAAAATGTGTCCTTTTTATGAGTGAAGACTAAACTTACTAATAAATTAGTCAAAACAAAACAAAACAAAACAAAACGTATGTTTGCCTCCTTAATACAGTCGGAATTCTCCTATTTATTGTGTGTTCCTCTCTGGCTGAGTTAGAGAGGAACTCCTCCTCACTTGTGTGCGAAGAGGCTCCTCTCTTCCAGGGATGCGTCCTCAGGACGCCACAGGAGTTGGGGGGTCACTCTGGGCAGAAATTGAAAACGAGTCAAAACTGGGGCAGGAAGAAAGTGTTTTGTCTTAAGGGCTCCTGAGTGAATGTAAAATGCAGTTACAAATCAGTTAGGTCTGCTTCTCTGAAAGGCGTTTCTGTTGTTAGCTACTCTGGGGCTTTTTTTCATGTAGGCATATGTAACTGTATCTCAAAAGTATTAGAGATTCATGGATGAAAAGTTCTAATTCCATTTGAAAAGCAAACAAGGGTTTGTCCTAGTTCATGCTGGTGAGGAAGCTCTTTGGAGCCCGTTACCATAGCTAGAGATGATACAACTTGAGAAAAACAATCTTATGGGTCAATAAAAAGGAATTCTCCAATTTGCTCAGATTTCACCTGGTGGTTTTCATGAAGCAGGACCACAGAATGCGAGAACATGAGAATAGAAGTTATAGGACAACAAAGCCATTCAGAAATGCTTGGAAGGAAGCTAGGTAAGCTGCTTTCACAGTTCTAAGAAAGGCTCACATCCTTAGGAGCTCTTGGTCACCCTCCGCCAAGAAGGAGGGCTCAAGTTTACGGGGGTTAGCACAGTGTTTCAGAACATAGCTTTTTAAGTCATGCTGTCCCAGTTTACATCTTGGTCCTTAAGTTACCAACTCACCAGCTTGTGATCCAAATGGATCTCAGTCTTCATAATAGTGCCTACCTCATAAGATTGTTGTAAGAATCAAATGAGATGATGCATTAAAGCATTTATCCTAATGCCTGGCACATGGCAAACATCCAGCAAATGAAGCTGTTCTTCTAGAAACAGAAATTGATGTCCCCGGACAGAAGGAACTATGAGTGTTTCAGTCTCTCTAAACTGAAACATGGACCATCTCTCATCTGGCTGGTAAAGGGTGATCTCTCCTGGGGTTTCTGTCTTGTTTGGTATAGAAATGAGATCCCACCTTGAGGGTGATGTTGAGTGGAGAAACAAAAATATCTTGTTCATGAGCTTCTAGTAAATAAAAGTAAGAACTTATGACTCTTTGGGCATATGGGAAACTGTTGCTTACTCTAGGCTTTGCAGATAAATGACCTGGCTGTATGCTGCATCTTCTCCCCTAACCTTCCCATCCCTGAAGCTAAAGTGACCCGACCCTCACATTCACATGCCTTCTTGGCCCTCCCCGTCATGGGAATTTAAGGAATCCTGGGTCAGCACTCAGTGACTTGGCAGCATGCCTAACCAGATCTTCTGCTTCAGGTCTAGTGCCAGCATTTCTTCCTGAAACAGAACCTCCTTACTCCCCAGCTCTCGCCACTTGGTTTCTCATCCCTTGGTACCTGAGCTCCTTATCTGCTCCCACTCTCCCCTACTGATTGACTTCTACTTCTCAAATCCTTATTTTGTCTAGCCCCAGACTCTCAATGGCTGTCCTCCCATCTACTTCCTATCCCCTCCAGCTCAATTTTCTCTCAAGCCATTTTTCTTGCTGGAGCTCCTAGGTGAGGATAATCCCCAGGTGAAACGACAACAGAACCTCAGTCTCCTAGGTCTGGAATCAAGCAAGGGCCCTATGTTGTTAGTGGTAATCCCTAACAAGTCCTCTCTGCTTGGGGTTTTCCAAGGTCTTCAGGAAAGGGGAAAAGATGCACACCCCACAGTCAGACTGTCTAAGCTAGTGTGTGCTGAAGGATTGCTTTTTTTCCAAAAGGAATCTTAGGCAGAAACAGAATACTGTGGTTGTCCCCAAAGCAGAAATGTCCAGTATCCCTTGTTTGGGGAGATACTGTCCCCCAGGTTCTGGTTCAGCAGTTAGATGCTTAAGTGTGCCACTAGGTCTGGGATGGTTGCTAGGTGTGCTTTTGGGTCTGAGGCTAGTTAGCTGTGCTACAGTCTAAGGATGGTGCTGGTGTCCACCCCCCACTTCCCAAGCTTCACTCCACTGAAGGCCTGGCATGTGAGACAGTTAGCCTTACCCTGCCTCTGATCTGTTCCTGACCAGGGCAAGGAATACATCAGGATTAATATTCTCCACCACTGACTAAGAACCATAACAACTAAGATTTATTGAGCAGTATCTTGTACTATCCTAAACTCTTTACATGCATCAACTCATTCAATCTCCTGACAGTGTGAATACCTAGAATAGTTACCTCCGTCTGAACAGTAGAAAACAGACAGAGAGGTTAAAGACCTCACCCAACAGTATTTCAGCCAATAAACAGTAGATGGGATCTGCATTCCTAACCACTGTTAGTCTTAAGGATCTGGCATCTCAGTGAAATAATTGAAAGAATGAGAAGAAAGGAAGGAAGGAAAGGGAGAAAAGCAGGACAGAAGAACAAGCAAGAGAATAATGTGGCTAGTTAGGCAAGATGCAAAACAGAGTACTGAGCAACTGCTCAGGAAAATAGCTTAAATCTTGAAGAACAAAGGTTCGTTTTCATAATCTGCTTTTATGGTTCCGCTGGAGATGGAGCGGTTACCGTTGCCAAGAAGTTCAGAGCCAAGTTTGAAACTTGATCACAACTGTGGCTAACCATTATTGATGAAATATTTATTGTCTTTGATCCTGATTTTCCACTTATGTTTATATTTTCCTGGCTCATTGTTTCTCTTGTTGCAAGCTACCTTGAATCCTTTGGGGAAAGAGGATGAGGATAAATGAATGAGCTAAAGTATACTCAAAGCTCCAAAGAATAAATGACTCCTCTATTTCCTGGGCAATGGGAAAGTTCTACAGTTTATCCTCAGGAGACAATGAAACGATTAATTCTTCACACCAGTTGAGTCTGAGTTGTTAGAGAGTTGACTTCTCTTGGTTTATCTTGAAATATTTGAAGTACAGAAATGCATGTAGAATAGTATCTCAAATAAATGCCCTGTATCTACCACCAAGCATAACAGATAGTAATATTTTCCACATTTGTTTCGGATATGAAAAATAAAACATTCTAAATAAAGATCGAACCTCTGTATACCTCTTTCCCTCCCTAGCGGTGACCACTATGCTGAATTTGATGCTTACTATTCATTCATGTTTTCATACCATTCATGTTTATGCATACATAAGGAATTTATTGAATTGAGCTTTTATATTTTCAAATTTTATATAAATGTATCATGCAGCATGTATTTTTTTGCATCTTTTTTTCACTCAGTATTCTACTTCTGAGTAGAGTTACTCAGAAACATTGTTGATGGGAGTAGCTGTACTTCTTTCTTTTTTACTATTGTTTGATATTCGGTTTTATGGCCACTGCACAATTTTTATTATCCATTTCCTGTTGGGGGGCATTAAGTGATTTCTAGTTTATAACTATTACACACAATGCTGCTTTGGCTATACTTTGTTCACATGTAAGTTGGGGGGGTACACAATAGTGGTGGAATTTCTGGGTCATACGTGCACATTCAATTGTATTAAATATTGTCAGATTGCTTCCTGAAGTGATTTGTATCAGGATTCACTCCTATAAGGAAAAAATACATATTCCAGTTGTTCAACATATACAATGAAAGATTTTCATACTTGAAATCTGAATATGTAAATGTGCATGTGTGTGTGTGTGTGTGTGTGTGCTTGAGGGTGGTTTTTGCATGCAGAGGAGGAGGTTCAAGGGCTTTTTTTTCATATGAAATTTATATACACTGAAATTCACTTAAGTGTATGATTAATTTGGAAAATTTAATCACCCCAATTAAGATATAAAATATTTTAATCATTTCAGAAAAGTTCCTCTAGTCGATTCTTACCTATAAGCAACTGTTTTTCTAATTTCTTTCACCGATTGTCCATTCTAGAACTTCCTATAAATGGAACAATACAGTATGTACTCTTCTGTGTAATGCTTCTTTTACCAACATACGTTTTTCAGAATCATGTATATTGTTTGATGTATCAGTCAGTAATTGTTTTACTGCATACCACAATTTGTTTATGCATTCTATTGGGTTATTTCTAACCTGGGGCTCTTATGAATAAAGACAATTTTATACAAGTCTTTTTGTGTAATGGACCTGCTGGGTCACAGAACTGTTTTAAGTTTAACTTTACAACAAATTGGCATACTTGTTTTCAAAGTGGTTGTATAATTTTACACTCCCTGCAGCAATGTATAGAGAGTTCCAACTGCTCCACATACTTGCCAACATTTATTATTGTGAGCCTCTTTTATTTTTAGCTATTTTAGTGTGGCTTTTTCAGCCATCTCATGTTGCTTTAATTTTATTTTCCCTGATGTCTAACGGCTAATCCCATTTTTCAGTGCTTTTTGGTCATTTCTATATCTTCTTTTGTGAAGTGAATGTTCAGGTCTCTTGCAAATTTTTAAAATTTGTCTTTTTGTTGTTGATTTGCATGAGTTGTCTATGTTCTAGAAACTTTTGAATTATGAGAGCTCAATTCATCCACTTTTTTTTCATGACAAGTGCTTTTTACTGTTCTTTCTAAAGTTGTTTGCATGCCCCAAGTTTGCAAAGATATTCCCTTCTGTTTTCTTCTAGAAACTTTATAGTTTTAGCTATTACATTCAGGACTATTATCTTTCTTGAGCT
This sequence comes from Smutsia gigantea, assembly GCA_032199065.1. Lineage (NCBI taxonomy): Eukaryota > Metazoa > Chordata > Mammalia > Pholidota > Manidae > Smutsia > Smutsia gigantea. Next base: position 66,739 of record JAVSCE010001003.1, read on the forward strand.
AATGTATGTGAATGCTGTGAAGTAAGGGTCAAATTCCATTTTCTTCTCCATATGGAAACCTAGTTGTTCCAGGACAATTTGTTGCAAAGGGTTCCTTTCTGCCATTGAATTGCCTTGGCAATGTATTTTTGAAAATCAGTTCACTTGTGTATGTATGGGTCTCTTTCTAGACTTACTCTTCTTTACCAGTTTTCTATTTTTACATAAATACCACACTGTCATGATTACCGTGCCTCTATAGTAAGTGTTGAAATCAGATAATAGAACACCTTCAACTCTGTCGTTTTACAAAATTGTTTAAGCTATTCTAGGTCTTTGCATTTCCATGCAAATTTTAGAATCAGCTTGCCAATTTCTATAAAGAAAAATATTTGGGAGATTTTTATTGGGATTGTATTGAATCTATAGATGAATTGGGGAAGATGGACATTTTAGTAATATTGAATCTTCCAATCCCTGAATATGAGGTATCAGTTCATTTATTTAAATCATTTTTTCAGTAGTTATATAGGTTTCAGTTTAAATTTTATTCTGAAATAAATTTATCCCTAAGCATTTCACTTAAAAAAAAAATATTTTAAAGGTATTTAAATTTTTCCTTTCCAATCATTTTTTTTGCTAACGTGTAATACAATTTATTTGTACATACAGTTAATCTTCATTATCTATAGAGTCTATACTTGCAAATTCACCTAATTGATAAAGTTTGTTTATAACCCCAAAGTCATCACTCACAGTGCTTTCATGTTCATTCATGGATATGAGTAGAATGATAAAAAATTGGAGGCACCCAATGCCCATGTTCCCAGCTGAGGTCAAGGAAGGCAACATTTTGTCTTCTTGTTTCCACCATCACCATGTAAAAATGGGTCGTTTTCATGGCGTATTAGTGTTATGTCTGTTGCACTTTTCTGTTTTTTGTTTGTGACATTGTCTTTTAAAACGTGCCTGAGGAATCAGATTCAAGATGGCGGCGTGAGAGGTGAGACAGAGAACTCCTCCCAAAACTACATATAGTGTGAAAATATAGTTAATACAACTAACCCTAAAACAGCAACAGAAAGAAGGCTGCACCAGACTGCATACAGACCACACGAACAGAGCGGACCTCATGAAATGGTAAAGATAACGTATGAAAGCCTTGATCTGGCGGGACCTGAGCCCTTCCCCTACCCAAGCTCACCAGCGGGAGGAAGAGAAATGGAGCGGGGGAGGGGGTGGAAGCCTGGGACTCCTGAACACGGAGCGCTAGAGATTTGCTTTGTGAGCACAAACCTGCATTGTGTGGTGCTCTGGAGGATGGGGAGCTGGGACAGGTGGAGTGCTTGAGAAACAGATTCTGGCCATTTGTGGAGGACGGGATTCACACCCGGCTGCTCTGGTACAAGGAAAAGGCAGGGAGTATGAGAGGCTTCCAAGCAGTGAGAGGTATGCTGAAGGGGTGGATTGGGAACTTTGGGAACTACAGGCGCTCCACCCCCCTGGCTGGCTACACAGCTCAGAGGCCCCCACTGTGATATGCAGCCTGCTGAGCCTTCCTCCTGGCCTGATGGCACCGGCTTGCAAACTGGCAGTCACTGCTCTGGTGTCAGGCCAGCCAGAGGAAGGCCCCCCCTACAACAGCTAGAGATGTCAAGCACAGAAGCTTACACCTGTGTGCTCAGCCCAATGGCTTTGATACTGCAGACAGGGCAGATGGGAATCAGGAAACAGATCTTTCCTCCCCCCAGGCACCAGCACCCCTCCCCTACGACCCACAACCTCACTCTAGGTGCTGAGAAGCTCCACGGACTGGAGTTTCTGGGCAATAGAGGGCACCACACAGAAATATGAAACATCAAAAGAACATGGTTCAGACCAAAAACTGAACAAACCCCAGAAAGAGGACCAAATGAAACTGAACTCATCAATCTTCCTGAAAGAGAGGTCAAAATAAAAATCATAAACATGCTTATGGAGGTACAGAAAAATATCCAAGAACTCAGGAATTAATTTAAGCCAGAGATTCAATCATTAAGAAATTCCATATCAGAAATAAAACATACAATGGAGGGATTTAAAAGCAGATTAGATGTAGTAGAAGAGACGGTAAAATGGAACAGAAATTAGAAAAGAGGAATACAAAGAAGGTGAGACACAGAGAGAAAAAAGAATCTCTAAGAATGAAAGAAAAAAGAATCTCTAAGAATGAAAGAATACTGAGAGAACTGTGTGACCAATCCAAACGGAACAATACTCGCACAATAGGGATACCAGAAGAAGAAGAGAGAGAAAAAGGGATAGAAAGTGTCACTGAGGAGGTAATGGCTGAAAACTTCCCCAATCTGGGAAAGGAGATAGTCTCTCAAGCCATGGAGATGCACAGATCTCCCAACACAAGGGACCCAAGGAAGACAACATCGAGACATGTAATTAAAATGGCAAAGATCAAGGATAAATACAGACTTTAAAAAGGAGCTAGAGAGAGAAAAAAGACCACATACAAAGGAAAACCCATCAGGCTACCATCAGATTTCTCAACAGAAATCTCACAGGCCAGAAGGGAGTGGCATGATATATTTAATGCAATGAAGCAGAAGGACCTCAAACCAAGAATGCTATACCCAGCAAGGTTATCATTTAAATTTGAAGGAGGGATTAAACAATTTTCAGATAAGCAAAAGCTGAGAGAATTTACCTCCCACAAACCACCTCTACAGTGCATTTTGGAGGGACTCCTATAGATGGAAGCATTCCTAAGACTAAATAGATGTCAACCAAGGGCTAGACAAAGAGTACAGAATATGATTCATAACATACAAAGAATGGAGGAGGAAGAAAAAGGAGGGAAAAAAAAGAACCTTTAGGTTGTGTTTGTAATAGCATACAAAGTGAGTTAAATTAGACTGTTAGATAGTAAGGGAATTACCCTTGAACCTTTGGTAACCATGAATCTAAAGCCTGCAATGGCAATAAATACATACCTATCAATATTCACCCTAAATGTAAATGGTCTGAATGCACCAATCAAAAGACATAGAGTCACTGCATGGATAAAAAAACAAGACCCATCTATATGCTGCCTATAAGAGACTCACTTTGAACCCAAAGACATACACAGACTGAAAGTAAGGGATGGAAAAAGATACTTCATGCAACTAATGGGAGAAAAAAGTAGGAGTTGCAGTACTTGTATCAGACAAAATAGACTTCAAAATAAAGAAAGTCACAAGAGACAAAGAAGGACATTACATAATGATAAAGGGGTCAGTCCAACAAGAAGATATAGCTATTATAAACATCTATGCACCCAACACAGGATCACCTACATATGTGAAACAAATACTAACAGAATTAAAGGAGAAAATAGAATGCAATGCATTCATTTTAGGAGACTTCAACACACCACTCACTCCAAAGGACAGATCAACCAGACAGAAAATAAATAAAGAGACAGAGGCACTGAACAACGTATTAGAACAGATGGACCTCATGGACATCTAAAGAACACTCCATCCAAAAGCAACATGATACACATTCTTCTCAAATGCACATGGAACATTTTAAAGAACAGATCATATACTAGGCCACAAAAAGAGCCTCAGTAAATTAAAAAAGATTGAAATTGTACCAACCAGCTACTCAGATCACAAAGGTCTGAAACAAGAAATAAATTACTTCAAGAAAATGAAAAAGCCCACAGACACATGGAGGCTTAATAACATGTTCCTAAATAATCAATGGATCAAAGACCAAATAAAAACAGAGATCAAGCAATATGTGGAGACAAATGACAGCAATAATTCAACACTGCAAAATCTGTGGGATGCAGCAAAGGCCGTGCTAAGAGGGAAATATATTGCAATACAGGCCTACGTCAGGAAAGAAGAAAACTCCCAAATGAACAGTCTAAACTCACAATTAATGAAACTAGAAAAGCAAGAACAAATGAGGCCCAAAGTCAGCAGAAGGAGGGACATAATAAAGATTAGAGCAGAAATAAATAAAATTGAGAAGAATAAAACAATAGAAAGAATCAATGAAAGCAGAAGCTGGTTCTTCAAGAAAATTAAGAAAATAGATAAACCCCTAGTCAGATTTATCAAGAAAAAAAGAGAGTATACACACATAAACAGAATCAGAAATGAGAAAGTAAAAATCTCTATGGACAGACACCACAGAAATATGAAGAATTATGAGAGAATACTATGAAAATTATATGGTAACAAACTGGATAACCTACAAGAAATGGACAACTTTCTAGAAAAATACAACCTACCAAGGCTGATGCAGGAAGAAACAGAAAATCTAAGTAGACCAATTACCAGCAAAGAAATTGAATTGGTAATCAAAAAACTACCTAAAAGAGACTTCTGGGAAGATGGCGGTGTGAGCAGGGCGGCAGAAATCTCCTCCCAACACTATATTTATCTACGAAAACACAGAAAATACATCTATTCCTAAAAGAGAGATGAGAATACACAGGAAAGCGCACAGCGTGCAGCTACACCCGAGAGGACTCGGCACCCCAAGAGGCGGGTAAGATACGGAGCCGCGACCCGGCGGGACCCGAGCCCTCCCCCCCCCAGCGCACCGGCGGGAGGAGAGGAGTCAGAGCCGGGAGGGAGTGGAAGTGCACCCCGCGAAGTAGCCAGCCCCGGGGATCTGCGCGGGGAGCGCTGACCCACATTGCGCAGTGCAGCGGAGATTGGAGAGACAGAGGGGCAGGATCTGAGCGGGGAACGCGCCAGGGGGCTTGCAGCCGGCTCCGGGAAGGAAAAAAAAAGTGCGCGCTTTCCTCAGCGGTCTTAAAGAGACAGGAGCCCAGCGGAGGAGCCGGATCGCCCCAGCACACTCAGCCCAGCAGGCTGGGAGTCCTGGGGAGTTTCAGACGCCTTAGCTGGCGACTGAGGAAGCGTAGCCATACTTAACCCTTCTCACTGGGATCAACAGCCTCCTATTCGTTCCCACCCCTGCCAGAGCGATAAAGGGCCCTGCGGAGCGGCACAGTCACAGCTGTGGAATAGTGGGGCAATAGCGCCACCTAGAGCATTCCCACAGAATCTACGTCCGGTGGGCATTTTTTTGTTTTTGTTTTGTTTTGTTTTGTTTTTTGTTTTTGTTTTTGTTTTTTCTTTTCTTTCTTTTTTTCTTTCTTTCTTTTTTTCTTTTTTTCTCTTTTTTATTCTCTTTTTTTTTTCTTCTCTTTTTAAAGTCTTAAAGAGCCCAGTTGACATACGTGGCAACTATCAGTGACCAAATTATACAGCCATGAAAAGACAGAGGAATATGGTTCAGACCAAAATCAACCAGACAACCCCAGAGAGGGAGTCTGAAGGGATGGAAATGCACAGCCTCCCTGAAAAAGAATTTAGAATAAAAGTCATAACCATGCTGATGGACCTACAGAGAAATGTGCAAGAGCTGAGGGAGGAAGTGAGGGAACTGAGGAAAGACAATACAGAAATCAGACAAGCGATCGACGGGCTTAACAGCAGAATGGATGAGATGCAAGAGACTGTTAATGGAATAGAAAACAGAGAACAGGAGTACAGAGCAGCTGAGGCAGAGAGAGATAAAAGGATTTCTAGGAATGAAAGAATATTAAGAGAACTGTGTGACCAATCCAAACGGAACAATATTCGCATTATAGGAGTACCAGAGGAAGAAGAGAGAGAAAAAGGGATAGAAAGTGTCTTTGAAGAAATAATTGCTGAAAACTTTCCCTCGCTGGGGAAGGAAGTAGTCTCGCAGTCCACCGAAGCTCATAGATCTCCCAACACAAGGGACCCAAGGAAGACAACACCAAGACACATAATAATTAAGATGGCAAAGATCAAAGATAAAGACAGGGTATTAAAGGCAGCTAGAGAGAGAAAAAAGATCACCTACAAAGGAAAACCCATCAGACTATCATCAGACTTCTCAACAGAAACCTTACAGGCCAGAAGAGAATGGCATGATATATTTAACGTAATGAAACAGAAGGGCCTCGAACCAAGAATATTGTATCCAGCACGATTATCATTTAAATATGATGGAGGGATTAAACAATTTCCAGATAAATGAAAGTTGAGAGAGTTTGCCTCTCATAAACCACCACTACAGGATATCTTAAATGGACTGCTCTAGATGGAAGCACACCCAAGGCTAAAAAGATGTCACCAGAGAAAATAAAATCATAGCAAAGAAAGCAGACCATCCAAATACTAACTAAGGCAAAGAATAAAACACCTATTATAGAAAGAATGGAGGAGGAGGAATAAGAAGGGAGAGAAATAAAGAAACATCAGACTGTGTTTACAATAACTTAACAAGAAAGTTAAGTTACATTGTTAGATACTAAAGAAGCAACCCTTGAACCCTTGGTAACCACGAATCTAAAGCCAGCAATGGCAATAAGTACATACCTATCAATAATCACCCTAAATGTAAATGGACTGAATGCACCAATCAAAAGACACAGAGTAACAGAATGGATAAAAGCAAGATCCATCTATATGCTGCTTACAAGAGACTCACCTCAAACCCAAAGATATACACAGACTAAAAGTGAAGGGATGGAAA
>JAVSCE010001004.1:0-95006 GCA_032199065.1 Smutsia gigantea
TAGATATCAAATTCAAAACTTGGCCTTGATCTCTCCTGCTATATACCTGATAATATAAGCTCTTAATGTCCTCCTCTATCCCCGAATCTTCTCTGGGCCCTTATAATGTGCATTGGAATTGATGATGGTGGCCTCATCAAACCACAAAAAGCAAATGGAGACAACACTACTGAACCTAACAGTGGGAGCATGTTTCTAGGTGTGGGATGGTCTAGACCTGGATGAGTATTAGGAATAGCTGTGACCCTCAGAGGGTGAAAGAGAAAAATACCACAGGCAGAAGAGCAAACTGGGTTGAGGCCAGGGAAAAGTGCTTCAAGCCACAGCAGAAGCTGTGTGGCTGGGCCAGGCCTGGGATTGGGAGGGTAGGAGACATGTCAGTGGACGGAAGCAGAGAAGGGAGTGTGTTACACAGATAGTGGCTGCCCAAATTCTGCAGATAGCTAGGCCTGTGAGAACCTTTTTTTTTTGGTACTAGGATTTATTTTGATTTTTAAAGGTGTGCTCTGTCAGAAGACCATTATGAGCTCTCCACAGAGAAAAAGACCCTTTTCTGTGTAATTCAAATAAAGCTGGACTAGTGTGCTTGCTGTTTTTTGGCATGGTGACACATCCAAAAGAAATACAAATCCAACACCTTAAAAACTTGGTAATTTAGGCCTTTAATGAAGTCTCTTGAAGATGCTGCAAAGGGAATATTAAATCAAACGAGGGCAAAATGTCCTCTTGCTTCCACCCCGACACACACCATGGGGTCACTGCCCCAGTCTCTCTTCTGTCACACAAAGGCCACAGCTCAGGGGTTTCAGAGAGACGTACTGCTGTCCCCATATCACCCAACATCCACCTCTTTTCTACCCTTCCAACTTCCAGACTTTTGCCCCCTGCTGATAACTTACATCTTTAAAAAAATTTTTAAACCTATTTAGTTTCTTCCAACTCCCCTCTCTACCTATAACCCTACCCCTACCACATACACAATCCCACAGTGCTTAAAAAAAATCCTTAGAAAAAGCCTGGAGATAGAGTAGAAATGTTAAACACTTGTGCTTCAATTATTTCCACCCATCATCTCTTAAATTAAAGGAAGTAAAAATATGAGGGCATCTTCTTGGTTGGACTTACAGAGACTATCTCAGACAGTTTGCACCAGTGTTTATGAAGAGGCGTAGTGAGAGACCGTGATGGAAGAGGCCAGATCCGTCGGGACCAGATTACAAAGAGTTTTCATTTCTAACCTCAAGAGCTGGGATGAGTTGTGAGCGCTCGACAACCTCAGTTTCTTTTATCAGGCCCTGGAACAGTGGCCCACAGCTCCAAGGTGGAGAGGAATAAACGTAGACAACAGTGTCACCATCCAGGGTCGTGCTGCCTGGTGCATTTCCTCAGGGTTTCCCACACCTCAGACTTTTTGGTCCTTCTTCCTTAAAATAAATTATTGAACATTTAATAATAGTACTTTCTACTTGCCAGTCACTATTCAAAGTGCTTTAAAGTATTAACTTGTTTAATCTTTATGAACAGATGTGTACAACAGGTATTACTGTCCCTGTCTTACTGATGAATAAACAAGGGCACAGAGAAATTAGGGAATCACTCCAGATTCTAGAGCTAGAAATGAGGGGGTGGAAGCAGAATTCTAGCTCAAGCAGTGTGGCTCCAGAGTCCGTGGTTGTAATGTGTGTCCGTGCCGTGCTTGGCCAGTGCTTATGAAAGCAGCAACCTGGGACTGTCCACGTCAGAATCACCAGGGATACTTGTTAAAAATGCAAAATTTTGGCTCACCTAAGACTTATCTGATTAGAATTTTTTAGGGGTTGGGGAACTTGGGTATTTATATTATAAAGTCCTGCAGGTAATGCTGATTATGTATTCTGTTAAGAACTTCAGTTTCAAAGGACCTACTACTGTCACCATGTTCACTTCTGATCCTGACTTCCTTTTCCCATAAGATACAATGCTTTCTGAAGGATACCTGATTATTAAAGAACTTAAAATTGATAGTGTTATGCCATAGTTTGCCTTTTGAGCCATTCCTAATTGAACTTTAGTTGAAATCCTTTCTCAAACAATATTTGACCAAAAAAATGAAAACAAAAGATGCATTATATCTCAAAAAAGTCACTTAATAACTGAATGGAAACTGAGAACTTGCTGTTCTATTTATGATGAGAATGAAGAGAATTGTACTAGATTCTGGAAAGTACACCCTCTGTGACATGAAGAGAGCTCACCTGGATTAGAGAACAAGCCTGTGTAGTATCATCCTTAGCAAGGAGTGTGTGGCTGGAGTTAAAGCTCAGCTTCCAATGTGAACAAGTATCGAGTTTGGCTATTTTGTTAACCCAAGATCCCAAGAGAAAAATTGTCCATTAAGGTAAAAAAAATCAGACTATTGAAGAAATGGTTAAAATTTTAAGGGCATTAAAAGAAACTTAAGGAACATACTCCCCCCCTCCCCCCCACACACACACTTTGTAGTTGTTTGCCTTGTCAATACCAATCTTTCCTAACATGTACTTTAGGGATATTTGTATTACAGTCTTCCCTGTTTCTTTGTGTGAAACCAAGATCAAAATTGCTTTGGAAAGAAAAGGACCAACGTCTTTAGTGAAGACTGGGGGAATAGCCAGTCATTGAGAATCATGCAGAGAGAGAGAAGTTTAGGAATATAAAGTAAGTAGGTCCCCACCTTTCTCGCCCTCCAGAAAGCTGTAGAATCACTGATACAAAGGAGTCAGCTAGAGTAATTTCTCTCTGTTCCCTTCCCACCCTGCCGTGTTACACACACACACAAACACACACACACTTCAGACTACCCTTGCACAAGTTTACCCCATTCTTACAGCCTCTGCCTAGAACTTTAAAAATTTTTGTCAACCCAACATTTTCCCCTTTTTTTCCAACAAAAAGTAAAATAATTCTCTTAGGATACCTGTATTTAACTTTTCCCTTGAAGTAAGATGGATAGGAAGAATTAATACTGTTAGAATGGCCATACTACCCAAAGCATTCTACAGATTCAGGGCAATCCCTGTCAAAATACCAGTGGCGTTTTTCACAGAACAGGAGATAATCCTAAAATTTGTATGGAACCACAAAATAATCTCTTTTCTCAGAAAACTCACTGACTCAATTTGCTGTATAGCCTCAGACGTCTCTTTCCCCCTTCCTGTGGTTTGCTTTGGTAGCATATCTGTAGGATGCAATTTAATCTTGAGGAACATCACTTCCTACCAGTAGTCCTGAGTAAAGTGAAGTCTTAAAGGGAAACATCCTGTAAACATGTCTGACAAGCTGTCATATGGTTAAACTCCTTATGCATATGGTGTTTGATCTTCTGCCTTAACACGTATTTTGGATTGCCGCACTGTTGCACTCAACAAATGATGATTGATAACAAGTTTCAGGGGTCCTAATTTATGGCCCTAAGTCACACACTGCCCAGTCTTTGAAAAAGCTCTGTATTAAAGCTAAGCTTTGAACCTGATTAGCTCAAGTTATTGAGTTAAGTGATATAATCAGAAGTATAGGATCGAAGTCTTCCTGGCCCTCTACCTGTCCAGAGCATGTAACCAACATTTTATCTAAGTGCTTTCTCCAGGGAAAACAATCCCATTTAAAAACACTTGCCCTGAAACTCTCATCAAGAGAGAATGATTTGGAAGCAACTGTCTTATCTTTGGGGTAGTATTTTCAGGAAATCATCTTGACCAGGAAACAAAGTAATTCCAATTTTAAAATAAGAAAGGCATTGAACCTAATGAGATTACCGATGTTTGACCTACAAACATGACAGTTATGTATTGTTCAAACTTATACTTTTTGTGTAAATAAAAGGGGAGGTCAAGGTCAGTTGGATATATGAACCATATCTCAAAGCAAGACTTGAGTTTATACTTCTTAGGCTTTCAAGCTAATTTTTCCTCTGGTGACCTTGCCAGCATTTTCAGGTTTGAACTAATGTCAAATTTTTCCTCTGGTCAATAAGTAAACCTTGGCTCAGCACTACTAGTTTTGATGTTTACTTCCTCTAGCTGGCACGCATCTAGTGTTGCAGGTGCAAGCTGGCATTTCCTTTTATTGGTCTGTAGTTCTATTGCATATATTAAGTGGCACAAATACTGCATTGATACTAGCTATTTGTATTAACTATTTCTAGTTTGGGGATGAGTAGTGTATTGTATGTTTTTACTCTAATGGGAAGCCCTGCATCGTAGACCTTTTAATAGACTTGTAAGTGATTAGGCTCTACTTAATTTTTCTACTTCTTCTTTTTATTTTCTTGTTGCAGTTTTGATTTTCAGAGTTTATCACTATGTGGGCCTTTATTTTAATTATTTCAAATTGCCTAACTGAAAAGTAAATTTCCTTTGCTTTTTTAGTTGCTTTAATGAATGTACGTATTTGGTTGCTGATCGATAATTAGGGTAACTGTTAGGAAACAGCACTAGGTTAGAATGCTGTGAACTTGAGAAATAACTGTGAAAGGCCTACTTCTTTTTTTCCCCGAGGAAAATGTTTTTTCAAGGATAAAGGGCTCCAAACTTACGTTCAAGTTTCTAAAATGGGAGAAGCTATCTTACTTGTAAACAGAGACTAGTGAATCATCTGTTAATTAATAGAATGTGTTAATTTAACAAAATTGGTTAAAGCAGGGGATCATTAAAAATGTATGTATATATCAATTAGCACACATAATGTAGCGGGGGTGGGGTGGGGGATACGGGGAAGGCAGTATAACACAGAGAAGATAAGTAGTGATTCTATAACATCCTTCTACGCTGATGGACAGTGACTGCAGTGGGATTGGTGGGGGGGACTTGATAATAGGGGGAGTCTAGTAACCATAATGTTGCTCATGTAATTGTATATTAATAATAGCAAAATAGATGATGGCGGTATGAGCAGGGCGGCAGAAATCTCCTCCCAACACTATATTTATCTACGAAAACACAGCAAATACATCTATGCCTAAAAGAGAGACGAGAATACACAGGAAAGCGCACAGCGTGCAGCTACACCCGAGAGGACTCGGCACCCCAAGAGGCGGGTAAGAGACGGAGCCGCGACCCGGCGGGACCCGAGCCCTCCCCCACCCCAGCGCACCGGCGGGAGGAGAGGATTCAGAGCCGGGAGGGAGTGGAAGTGCACCCCGCGAAGTAGCCAGCCCCGGTGATCTGCGCAGGGAGCGCTGACCCACATTGCGCAGTGCAGCGGAGATTGGAGAGACAGAGGGGCAGGATCTGAGCGGGGAACGCGCCAGGGTGCTTGCAGCCGGCTCCCGGGAAGGAAAAAAAAAACAGTGCGCACTTTCTTCAGCGGTCTTAAACAGACAGGAGCCCAGCGGAGGAGCCGGATCGCCCCAGCACACTCAGCCCAGCGGGCTGGGAGTCCTGGGGAGTTTGAGACGCTTTAGCTGGTGACTGAGGAAGCGTAGCCATACTTACACTTCTCACTGAGAACAACAGCCTCCTATTCGTTCCCACCCCTGCCAGAGCGATGAAGGGCCCTGCAGAGCGGCACAGCCATGGCTGCGGAACAGTGGGGCAATAGCGCCACCTACAGCATTCCCACAGAATCTACGTCCAGTGGGCGTTTTTTTGTTTGTTTTTTTGTTTGGTTTTGTTTTTGTTTTTTCTTTTCTTTCTTTTTTCTTTTTTTTCTTTCTTTCTTTTTTCTTTTTTTATCTCTTTTTCTTCTCTTTTTAAAGTCTAAAAGAGCCCAGCTGACATACGTGGCAACTATCAGTGACCAATTCTATAGCCATGAAAAGACAGAGGAATATGGTTCAGACCAAAATCAACCAGACAACCCCAGAGAGGGAGTCTGAAGGGATGAAAATGCACAGTCTTCCTGAAAAAGAATTCAGAATAAAAGTCATAACCATGCTGATGGACCTACAGAAAAATGTGCAAGAGCTGAGGGAGGAAGTGAGGGAAGTCAGGAAAGACAATGAAGAAATCAGACAAGCAATCGATGGGCTTCACAGCAGAATGGATGAGATGCAAGAGACTGTTAATGGAATAGAAATCAGAGAACAGGAGTACAGAGCAGCTGAGGCAAAGAGAGATAAAAGAATTTCTAGGAATGAAAGAATATTAAGAGAACTGTGTGACCAATCCAAACGGAACAATATTCGCATTATAGGAGTACCAGAGGAAGAAGAGAGAGAAAAAGGGATAGAAAGTGTCTTTGAAGAAATAATTGCTGAAAACTTTCCCTCGCTGGGGAAGGAAATAGTCTCGCAGTCCACCGAAGCTCATAGATCTCCCAACACAAGGGACCCAAGGAAGACAACACCAAGACACATAATAATTAAGATGGCAAAGATCAAAGATAAAGACAGGGTATTAAAGGCAGCTAGAGAGAGAAAAAGATCACCTACAAAGGAAAACCCATCAGACTATCATCAGACTTCTCAACAGAAACCTCACAGGCCAGAAGAGAATGGCATGATATATCTAACGTTATGAAACAGAAGGGCCTCGAACCAAGAATATTGTATCCAGCACAATTATCATTTAAATATGATGGAGGGATTAAACAATTTCCAGACAAACGAAAGTTAAGAGAGTTTGCCTCTCATAAACCACCACTACAGGATATCTTAAATGGACTGCTCTAGAGGGAAGCACTCCTAAGGCTAAAAAGATGTCACCAGAGAAAATAAAATCATAGCAAAGAGAGCAGACCATCCAAATACTAACTAAAGGCAAAGAATAAAACACCTATTATAGAAAGAATGGAGGAGGAGGAATAAGAAGGGAGAGAAATAAAGAAACATCAGACTGTGTTTACAATAACTTAACAAGAAAGTTAAGTTAGATTGTTAGATAGTAAAGAAGCAACCCTTGAACCCTTGGTAACCACGAATCTAAAGCCAGCAATGGCAATAAGTACATACCTATCAATAGTTACCCTAAATGTAAATAGACTGAATGCACCAATCAAAAGACACAGAGTAACAGAATGGATAAAAAAGCAAGACCCTTCTATATGCTGCCTACAAGAAACTCACCTCAAATCCAAAGATATACACAGACTAAAAGTGAAGGGATGGAAAAAGATATTTCATGCAAACAACAAAGAGAAAAAAGCAGGTGTTGCAGTACTTGTATCAGACAAAATAGACTTCAAAACGAAGAAAGTAGCAAAAGATAAAGAAGGACATTACATAATGATAAAGGGGTCAGTCCAACAAGAAGATATAACCATTATAAATATATATGCACCCAACACAGGAGCGCCAGCATATGTGAGACAAATACTAACAGAATTAAAGGAGGAAATAGACAGCAATGCATTCATCTTAGGAGACTTCAACACACCACTCACTCCAGAGGACAGATCAACCAGACAGAAAATAAGTAAAGACACAGAGGCACTGAACAACACACTAGAACAGATGGACCTAACAGACATCTACAGAACTCTACACCCAAAAGCAACAGGATACACATTCTTCTCAAGTGCACATGGAACATTTTCCAGAATAGACCACATACTAGGCCACAAAAAGAACCTCAGTAATTTCAAAAATATTGAAATCCTACCAACCAACTTCTCAGATCACAAAGGTATAAAATTAGAAATAAATTTTAGAAAGAAATCAAAAAGGCTCACAAATATATGGAGACTTAACAACACTCTCCTAATTAATCAATGGGTTAACGACCAAATCAAAACAGAAATCAAAGAATATATGGAGACTAATGACAACAACAACACAAAGCCACAACTTCTGTGGGACGCAGCAAAGGCAGTTCTAAGAGGAAAGTATATTGCAATCCAGGCCTATTTAAAGAAGGAAGAACATTCCCAAATAAATAGTCTAAAGACACAATTACTGAAATTGGAAAAAGAAGAACAAATGAGGCCCAAAGTCACCAGAAGGAGGGACATAATAAAGATTAGAGAAGAAATAAATAAAATTGAGAAGAATAAAACAATAGAAAAAATCAATAAAACCAAGAGCTGGTTCTTTGAAAAATAAACAAAATAGATAAACCCCTAGCCAGACTCATTAAGAGAAAAAGAGAATCTACACACATAAACACAATCAGAAATGAGAAAGGAAAAATCACGACGGACCCCACAGAAATACAAAGAATCATAAGAGAATATTATGAGAATCTATATGCTAACAAGCTGGAAAACATAGAAGAAATGGACAACTTCTTAGAAAAATACAACCTTCCAAGACTGACCAAGCAAGAAACAGAAAAACTAAACAGACCAATCACCAGTGACGAAATCGAATTGGTAATCAAAAAACTACCCAAGAACAAAACCCCAGGCCTGATGGATTCACCTCTGAATTCTACCAGACATATAGAGAAGAAATAACACCGATTCTCCTTAAAGTTTTCCAAAAAATAGAAGAGGAGGGAATACTTCCAAACTCATTCTATGAAGCCAGCATCATTCTAATACCAAAACCGGGCAAAGACCTCACCAAAAAAGAAAATTACAGACCAATATCCCTGATGAACGTAGATGCAAAAATACTCAACAAAATATTAGCAAACCGAATTCAAAAATACATCAAGAGGATCATACACCATGATCAAGTGGGATTCATCCCAGGGATGCAAGGATGGTACAACATTCGAAAATCCATCAACATCATCCACCACATCAACAAAAAGAAGAACAAAAACCACATGATCATCTCCATAGATGCT
The DNA here is from genome assembly GCA_032199065.1 of Smutsia gigantea. Taxonomy (NCBI): domain Eukaryota; kingdom Metazoa; phylum Chordata; class Mammalia; order Pholidota; family Manidae; genus Smutsia; species Smutsia gigantea. Next base: position 8,688 of record JAVSCE010001004.1, read on the forward strand.
GAAAAAGCATTTGACAAAATTCAGCATCCATTCATGATAAAACTCTCAACAAAATGGGTATAGACGGCAAGTACCTCAACATCATAAAGGCTATATATGACAAACCCACAGCTAACATCATACTTAACGGCGAGACCATGAAAGCTTTTCATCTAAGGTCGGGAACAAGACAGGGATGCCCACTCTCTCCACTTTATTCAACATAGTACTGGAGGTCCTAGCCACAGCAATCAGACAAAACAAAGACATACAAGGCATCCAGATTGGTAAAGAAGAAGTCAGGTTGTCACTATTTGCAGATGACATGATACTGTACATAAAAAACCCTAAAGACTCCATTCCAAAACTACTAGAACTAATATCTGAATTCAGCAAAGTTGCAGGATACAAAATTAACACACAGAAATCGGTTGCTTTCCTATACACTAATGATGAACTAACAGAAAGAGAAATCAGAAAAACAATTCCATTCACAATTGCATCAAAAAGAATAAAATACCTAGGAATAAACCTAACGAAGGAAGTGAAAGACCTGTACTCTGAAAACTACAAGACACTCCTAAGAGAAATTAAAGAGGACACTAACAAATGGAAATGCATCCCATGCTCTTGGCTAGGAAGAATAAATATTGTCAAAATGGCTATACTACCTAAAGCAATCTACAGATTCAATGCAATCCCTATCAAACTACCAACAGCTTTCTTCAATGAACTGGAACAAATAATTCTAAAATTCATATGGAACCACAAAAGACCCCGAATAGCCCAATCAATCCTGAGAAGGAGGAATAAAACAGGGGGAATTACACTCCCTGACTTCAAGCTCTACTACAAAGCCACAGTAATCAAGACAATTTGGTATTGGCACAAAAACAGACCCACAGACCAGTGGAACAGGATAGAAAATCCAAACATTAACCCAAACATATACAGTCAATTAGTATTTGATAAAAGTGCCTTGGATATACAATGGGGAGATGACAGCCTCTTCAGCAGCTGGTGTTGGAAAAACTGGACAGCTACATGTAAGAGAATGAAACTGGACTACTGTCTAGTCACATACACAAAGGTAAACTCAAGGTGGATCAAAGACTTGAATGTAAGTCATGAAACCATAAAACTCTTAGAAAAAAACATAGGCAAAAATCTCTTGGACATAAACATGAGCAACTTCTTCATGAACATATCTCCCGGGCAAGGGAAACAAAAGCAAAAATGAACAAGTGGGACTATATCAAGCTGAAAAGCTTCTGTACAGCAAAGGACACCATCAGTAGAACAAAAAGACATCCTACAGTACGGGAGAATATATTCATAAAAACGTATCTGATAAAGGGTTGACATCCAAAATATATAAAGAACTCATGCACCTTAACAAACAGAAAGCAAATAATCCAATTAAGAAATGGGCAGAGGACATGAATAGACACTTCTCAAAGAAGAAATTCAGATGGCCAACAGGCACATGAAAAGATGCTCCACATCGCTAATCATCAGAGAAATGCAGATTAAAACCACAATGAGATATCACCTCACACCAGTGAGGATGGCCAACATCCAAAACACAAACAACAACAAGTGTTGGCGAGGATGTGGAGAAAAGGGAACCCTCCTACACTGCTGGTGGGAATGCAAATTAGTTCAACCATTGTGGAAAGCAGTATGGAGGTTCCTCAAAAAACTCAAAATAGAAATACCATTTGACCCAGGAATTCCACTCCTAGGAATTTACCCTAAGAATGCAGCAGCCCAATTTGAAAAGGACAGATGCACCCCTATGTTTATCGCAGCACTATTTACAATAGCCAAGAAATGGAAGCAACCTAAGTGTCCATCAGTAGATGAATGGATAAAGAAGAGGTGGTACATATACACAATGGAATATTATTCAGCCATAAGAAGAAAACAAATCCTACCATTTGCAACAACATGGATGGAGCTAGAGGGTATTATGCTCAGTGAAATAAGCCAAGCCGAAAAAAGACAAGTATCAAATGATTTCACTCATATGTGGAGTATAAGAACAAAGAAAAAATACTGAAGGAACAAAACAGCAGCAGACTCACAGAACCCAAGAACGGACTAATAGTTACCAAAGGGAAAGGGACTGGGGAAAATGGGCGGGAAGGGAGGGATAAGAGGGAAAAAGGGGCATTACGATTAGCAGATGTAATGTTGGGGGGGCACGGGGAGGGCAGTACAACTCAGAGAAGACAAGTAGTTATTCTATAGCATCTCACTACGCTGATGGACAGTGACTGTAATGGGGTTGGTGGGGGGGACCTGATGAAGGGGTAGTTTAATAACCGTAATATTGCACATGTAATTGTAGATTAATGATAAAATAAATTATATTTAAAGAAAAAAAAATAATAATAGCAAAATATATATATATGTGTACATATCTTTATTTCATTTCATTCAGCTATGTAACTTAACTGTGCTGCGCTCATTTGCCATGTTTTGATATAGGGCCAGTACCTTTTCTTTGAGTTCAGATCCACTAGAGCACCATGTTGCCTCTCTTGCATAAAGTACACTCACAAATTTCCAATATCAGTTACAGAATAAGAACTTAAAGACACTGTTAAGCAATCTGAAGACAGACTGGTTACGATTTTTTTCCCAGTCTTTTATGGTTTTTGCGATGAGAGAAATTTTTTTAACCTATTCACTTTTATTAAATCTTGCTCTCTTTCTTTTCACTAATTTTATCAGTTTATGTAATATTTTACTAAATGGCGTGATTACACTAACAAATACAATTAATAAAAGTAGTTTAATAAAAACACAACTCAGTGAGCCATGAGTGTTTAGTGTGTCTGGGCATCAGGCAGTAAGTCCCGGAGGTGGGCAGGAAGTGTCATTTAATCTAGTAGGTCAGTTTAAGTTGATGGCAGTTTCTACTACACATGGATATGTAGAATCATCACTTAACAACACTTAGTAGGAGCTTAATTTTATAGTGAATTCCCTACCATCATAACCTTCAACTGAGTAAAATGTGACCCTTTTCTTTTGCTAAGTTAGTCTCCAAGGCTGTCTTACAAAGAGAAGAAACAGTAAGTCTGATGCTGTATCATGCACTACAGTTGTCTTTTTCTAACAAAGTGCTTGGGTAGGAGAGGGAATTGGGAGAATTGTTTGAAAATAGCATATTTTCTCATACATGATATTGCATAACATTGGAAAACTGATGCTTTATTCTCACAATGAAATGTTTTAGTGATTTCCCACCAGTGTTTCTCTAACTACTTCTGGGAATAAGAGTAACAAAATGTTGATTATAATACTTGTTCACATAGTTTCCTCCCTGAAGATATCCTTCGGTATCTCAGTTTATAAAAGGCTTTTCGGGAGTCCATTTGAAGATATATTAAAATTATTGGCATAGTTTTGAATGACAGTGTCCAAACAAATCATATTTATTTCTATGGCAACATCCATACTACTTTTACTACTTTCCCTTTTTATTTTAACTAGTTTAACCTATGTTGCAGTTGGATTATTTTAACTGACTTAATAGGAAGGAAAGAGTTTCATTCAAATTAATCAAATTGTACCTCTACTTTTTCCAGGATTGAATTTCCCCTACCAGTTTTTTAATAAATAAGAAAAATGTGAGGAAAACTATTTCAATAAAGCTAAGGAATAAATGTGGGTTTTTTAGTGCTTTTTTTAAAAAAGTAAATGTGGTCTCTGTTTACTTGAACCATATTGAGACAATTCCTCTTGACTAAATACCATTTCACAAATTTATAATATAACTAGTAATTTCTTCCTGAGTGACAGAAAATCCAAAACAATAGTGGCTCAGACAAATCAAAATTTTATTTCTCCCATGTGTGTAAGTTCCAGAGCTCTTAGGGGAGCTCCTTGGTCATCAGGATCCTCAGCTCCTTCTGTCTTCTTGCTCCGTCGTCCTCAGATTGTGGCTTCCAGCTCACGGTTCAAGAAGACTACTCCAGTTCTAGAAGGAAGGAGAAGAGAGAGGGAAGAGGGTTGCCTCCCACCCTCACCACCTTGAAGGAGTTGCATGCACCCTTTCTCCTCACAGCCCATTGACCAGAACTTCAATACATGGCCTCATTTGGTTGCAGAGGAGGCTAGAGAATACAGTCTTTATTCTGAGCAGCTTTGTTCCCAACTACATATAGAAGGTCCTATTCCTAGTCTAATTTTATAGAAGGGAGAGCAGATACTGGACACAAATGGCTGTTTCCGCCCCGCTTAGCATTGTTTCCCCAGCAAAATAAATGTTCAGTACATTTTTTTTTAATGAATAGTAAGTCAATACGTATTTGTTGATTGAGTAAATAAAGCTCCTTTGTTTCTAAAGCTGTCACTAATAGAAATACTGATGTGATAGAAAAGGAGTGAGATGAACACAGTGGGAGAGAAAAAAGAATTAAAGATTTATTGTTGTGACAAGGAATCTTTAATTTGAGGAAGTACAAGTCAGTGTGAAATGAAGCAACTACACTGCCCCTGACTTGCATCTGTGTATAAATCATTTTTTAATATGAGATAAGCCCAGTTAGGGTTTGCAATATACCACTTTGATTCCCTGCAGTTCTAGCCTTTAGGCCTCCTGCTTTAAATACAGGTTTTTCCTCCCAGTTTTCAACCTTTAATAATTAGAGGTAAGGAAGGTTAACTGTAATAATTTTTATGCATTCAACATATGATTCTCCTTTTTCATAACTAATAATGTGTTTTTGGCTTTCTGCTGCAAAAGTAACTACTTTGAAATTCAATAAAGAGAGAAAGTGGGAGACATTATGTTCAAAAAATTCTATTTTAAAACTGTTTAGTATGGCATGTAGATGGTAGCAGGAAATTCAGATTTAAGTCTGAGCCTGACCTTAACCCATGACCAGTGGAATCTAAGTGTGTTTATTTTTATAGTAGCCTTAATTTGGGGCTTGGAAGTTTGTTGGTTTGTTTTCTCGTTCAGTTTGGGGGACCATGAAGCAGTATTTTAATTATAGGAATTAAGCTCTTTATAATTTTCATGGCATGAAGATCAGCAAATTTTGCTTTTTCTTGGCTGTAACGTGTTACCTTACTCTCAGAAATGTGTGATCTTTGTGTCTAACAATGCACTTAAAAAAAACCAAAAACACTCCTGTGCTGCAATGCTGGAATTCTGACAGAACCACTTTACTCATCTTCCCCCCCTGCCTCCTCCCCCACCCCGGGCCTTGCTAAAAAACTTGTTCTCATGGCAGTGTTGCCTTGACTTAAACAAAGCACAACTAGTTACTGGAAATGTTGTCTGCACAGTTCTGTTCATGTACATTAATATCAATTTGTTTTTCACGTGCTAGATTTTTTTCTTAGCTTTGCTGATAGTTACATTTCTAATCACGTTGATTCTGAACTAACTGCATTGAATCTTTACCACTGTCAGCTATGTGAAATCCTACTTTTTGATGAGTCCGTCCATTAGCAAGTTTGTTGAATGATGAAATAATGTACAAAGGAACAAGGAAAGACAGCAGGAGGGGTCAAACTTAAGTTCAGCTTTTTTGTTTACCCATGCTCCTGCAAATGGAAATGTAATGTACATTTCTCCCCATACACACTTTTTCTCTTTTTGCTGTGACAATTCCTGTGTTTTTGTTAGGATGAATTCTTGAAAGCAGTAGTCAATATCAAAAGTCCTAAGTCACTTAAAATCAGCTATAGAATTATCTACAAATACGTTTTCCAAAACACACTCCTCCTTTTTTGAAGTCAAATTCCTCTTGTCTCATTCTTTCTTTTAGCATTCGTGTGGTTGGAAACCAGAAACCTCAGATGCCCCAGGTCCCGTAAAGATCAGCAAAAGCTGGCAGTATTACATTTAGAACTGTGTGATTGTGCTAGACATGCATTTGTAATTTTTAAAACTCTTCCACTAAACATACACTTTTTAAGGGCAAGAACCATACATCTTCTTTAGTACATGCCTGTGCTTACAAAAAACATCTAATGCTGTGGCTGCCTCAAAGGGAGAAGAAGAGGCCAAGCAGGCAAGGCTCCAGGCCCTGGCCCCACTTCAATCAGAATCTCTTTTTTATATGTCGATAATTTGGGATTAGAATATTTTGGGGGGAAAATGTTCCTCTTCTTTGAAATAGTATTGGATAGAAAACTTCAGTATCTTTTGACATTGTTTTACAGGATCAGAAACAGACCCAAATCGTACAGCTATTAAGGGCAGAACTAGAATTAAAATCTCTCTGTTCTGACTACTTGGCCAGTACTCTTTATAGTACCGTAACATATGTGTTATCAGAATCAAGGAGTATTCCAAGAATACTACAGAGTTGCTGGTAAGGTAGACCGTCAGTAAATGTTTATAGCATTATAAATGAATGAATCAAAGATGATATGTAGTTAATTACCTAAGCCAAGATCAAATAAAAATGCATTTTCTATGATCCTAATGAAACATTGGCATCTTAGAAAGTCTGAATTTGGCCTGTTTTAGGACTAAACCAATTGTTGTGTGTAACAGATTGTTCTTTGTTAATCCTAGGATCACTTGCTGTTACCAGCTACCACCCATAATAAGACCACAAGACCAAAGATGTCAATTGTATTACCAGCAATAAACATAAATGGTAAGTTGAAATTTTGGTTTCTGAATGACATGAGATTGCTTTGTTTAAACAAGATTCTCTGGATTAACTAAAAGGCAAATAAAATATTTAGGTGGTCCGTGGATTAGTTCTGAAACATCTTTCTACTATTTTCACAAAATGCTATTTTTAAATGCCTGTGCTCTTTTTGAAAATTACTCTGTTAAAGTTAAAATATTAAATTTAAAGTTACTTTCTAAATTACTGCATTTTTAAAGGAAAAAATTATTTTATTTTCAAAATTGGAAAAGTTAACATCTTGACTGCTCTACAGACTTGTCTGGAGTCTTAGGTTATAAATGCAGTATAAGAAGCCCCTGCTGTGTTCTGAAAAAGAATTTGTAAGCCATATTTTTGGAACTCAAAGCAGTTACCTTTATTGCATAGATGGTGATAAGATTCCCAGGCCAAACCTCAGCAGCCTGTCTATAGTTAATCCATAATACTGATGAATTTGGTATGATAATATTTCTATTTCATTTTGTTCTTCTAGTGCTGGGTATTAAGTAAAATATAAATAATACTATAATATTTTCAGACTATCCAAAGATGTTAAGGCATAATGTACTTGCTTTTTAGTCTAGAAGGAAAATAAGATAAACACAGAAATCACTGTACTCAAGAAAAAGTCCCATAAGGAATATACGAAGTACTAAAGAGAGTCAGTAAAGGGGAGATTACTTCCAGCTGGGCTTTTCATGGAAAGGAAGAATCTCTTACTCCCAATGGCAGCTGTGTGTTGTAAATGAGCAGTGTACATTGTTAGCTAACTGCTTTCTCTGACACATCTTGTTAGGCTCTGTTGAAACAAGGAGGATGGACCATCCTTCTCAGGTCCATTTATCTAGTGTAATAAACTACGGGTAAATTTTCTGTTTAATAATAACTTCATAGTTTATGAGAAAGACAAAAATGAAAAGCCCTTTGAACTAATCTGTGGTTGGATGAGTCTTCATTCTGATTGATGGTCATAATTAAACTACCAAATACAATTAATTATAAAACAAAACACTGGGATTCTAGATAAATTCCTATAAAATGTCTTCCTAGAGAAAAAGTATTAGATATTCATTGTACATTTTAAGACCCTAGAGAACTATAGAATTTCAGTGAGCTATGTTTGTATATATTAAGTCCCAAAACAGCTTATTAGAAATGCTTAGGAGGCAAGTTTATAGATATAAAATAAAACATTTTCTTTTGTTAAAACTTAAAGAATTATGACATTCTCCTAGTCTTACAAAGACATTTAGAACATTTTTTTTAACTATAATGTTGAAGAGAACTGTCTTTCTTCAGTAAAGGCATCTCTGAAGCTTCATGGAGCAGTCATACTGCTATTTCAAGAAGGACGGGATAGTCCAAGTATACTGTATTATATTCCAAAGAATCTATTTAGGAAATAGCATTTACTTTTATTCCATGGTACCTATGTTTCTCTGCTTGAACCATAATAGATTTAACTTCTAATCAGCTGATGCTCAGAAAGTTTATTGTCTAAGCTTCAGTAAAGTAGAATTCATTTAATTTTGTTCTGATATTGGGTTCTTGGGCAAGAGAATCCCCGGTTTTACTTTATAACAGTGAACTACCTATTCATATTAAACCCCAAACACTAAGATGCTATTTGGCTCTGTCTTGGCCAGGGGACTAATTTTTGAAAATGAGCCTTTCATGGATTTGAAAAATTCAAGCATTAGAGGATCATTTCCTTTTTAATCAGGTTTGGATTTCTTTGTAAATAAGTTTTGTTTTCCCCTTCTAGGATATAGTAAATTATCGGGAAAGCTAAATTCAAATTCAAGAAATATTTACTGAGTATATACCACATGTGAAGTACTGTGCTATGTCCTCGGCCTCTTTCCTGGACAGTCCCTTCACCTTGGTATTCTAACTGAGGATACTTCTTGAATTAGAGCCTGAAATTTTTCTTCCCCACCTTATGTACCTCTCAGCCTGCTCCCCACTACAACTTCCAAATTCTCTGTCCTTCTTCCTCCTCCAGTCTTCTCTGATGTTTCTCAAATATATGACATCAGGCTTTACTCCTCTTAACCCTTCTCTGTTGCTGTCTCCTCCTCCACTGTCACTAATGACTCTCCACCACTGCCTTCGTCATGTCTTCGTATAACTTCAACATCCACACAAAGGATTCATCCCGCACGCTGGCCCCTTTGGATCCTGTCATCTTTTATGTTTGCTCTTCCTCAGCCTCCCAGCCACACAGTCCTACTCTAGACCTCATCGTCATCGCTAATGGCACCCCTTTGAGATCTCTTCAGGCATCCCTGCCTGCTACCTCCTCTCTCACTGTTGTACCTGCACTCCAACTCCTCTCTAACCTCACAGGTCTCCAGTACTCCCACCCAGCCCTTTTTCTGTATCCATCACCTCTTAATAGCCATACACTCCTTGTGTAGCCTATACTCCATGTCCCATACTATCACCACTCTGTTGCAAGCCCCTCTTGCTCCCTGAATCCTCTTTTCTCAGGGTCCACTTGTCCAAAAAAAAAACAACCCGCCATAGTTAAACCCAGTTGTCCTCTTTATGCCTGCTCTCAGCTGAAAATTGCTAGAAAATACCTAGTCAGGACAACTAGATTTGCTTCAAATTTGACCATTAATTCCAGAGGGGCATTTGGTACTGCCAGTCATCACTAGTAAATTCACTTGTCTTTGAAACAAAAATTCCTTACCTTCTCTTCTCAAATCTCCAACATCCCCTCTCCCCATACCCCCAGCTGATGACCTCACCAAATCCTACATTGAGAAAACAGGTAATCACATAGAGCTGCCTCGTGTTGCCGCTGCACACAGCCCAGCTGCACCCACGCCCTTGGACCCTGCCTTCCTGTTCTGCTGGAAGACGAGTCTCTTCCATTGTTCTGAATCTCAACTTTGCTTCTCACTAGATAGGTATCATTAGGCAAGTTCGTTAAATTCTTCTGTACCTCAGCTCCATCATCTGTAAAAGGAGATAATAGTAGTACCTTCCTCTTAGAGTCAGTGTGACAATTAAATGAGTAAAAATGCCTTAATTAGTGCCTGGCTATATACAGTTTAGTCACTGTGTTATCACCTTTGTCACTGTTGTCATTGTCATCAGTATCTCCATCATCTGAGGTGACTCCTTCCTTTTGGACCCTGCATCCCAGCCCCTCTCATAATTTTGATGACTTTGCTCCTGCATTTATACCCGGCCCAGCATGATCAGTTTCTTCTCTGCTGGATCATTCTCATCAACATACAAAATGTCTTAATATCACCTTTGGTGTAGGGAGACTCTTAACCGCACATCCTGTTTCTCTACTGCCCTGCCTAGCAAAGCTCTTGAAAAGAGTCACTTGCACTCACTGCCTCCCTTTGGTCATCTCTCGCTTTCTCCTCTGCCCCCTCTTGGCTTCTGCCGCTGACTCTACCGCAGTGCTGTTGCCAAGGCTCACCAGTGACCAGCATTTCGCTGAAGCCACAGGTCTGTCTGCCTTCTCATCTTACCTGACTTCACATCGGTCTTAGACATGATTGACTATTTCTTTTTTTCTAGTCCTCCAATTTTTATTTTTAAAAGTTTCAAATCTATAGAAAGGTTAAAAAGACACGTACAGTGAGTACCTGAAGACCCTTTAGCTAGATTTCACAAATTGTTAACAGTTGTTCTGTGAAGACAAACATGCAAAAAACTGACCTATAGAACGCTCCCAAGATCCAGAGAGAGATTTCTTTGGCTTGCTAGGCAGATGATTTGACAAGCTGTACTCTAATTATATCATTTGTAATGTGAACAGTTAAGTTGATCTCTGTCTCTGACTTACGTGGAACCTGTAGAATTTTGGAGAAGATGGTAGAAGACATAAAGTCACATTTGTTTGAGCAACTTGTTTACGTACTGTACCTGGAGAGCTTGTGGAATATCCTAGATAGGGATATTTGGGAAGAAGAATTTGATTTTTTAATTTTAACAAAGTAAAGTAGATTGCCACGTCAATATCTGGTCTTAAGCTATAATGTCTAAATAATTCTACTCTGTGGTTTTGTGGTATGGAAAAAGTCTATATAAGAAATAGCTAAAAAGAGCAGGATATGGGTGTGACATTAATGCAATTTAGAAAATACTAGTCACATGCCAACTTAATTTTTGTAATTTGTTCTTCATTTTGAATTCTCTTTATTATTTAATTTCTTTTGTCTCATAAGAGAGTTGAAAACAGATTAACAAAGCTGCAAGTAAGTCTTTCTTTGAGGAGGTCTCCACACTGAAGATTATTGAAGTAAAATAAAATGCTAGGTATACTTTAAAAAATCTTTTTAAAAATGATTGCAAATGACCAGCAGAGCAGTGGCTGATGAATTAAAAGGTACTGCTGTTTTTAAAGAGGAGTCTGGAACTTCTTGCACTACAAGTCAACATTTCCCACTTTTAAATTATTTCCACTTATGTTGTGGTAAAACTGCTCATTTCCTTTCTTTCACTCTTGATAAATAATTCAACCAAATAGAACATAGAAGCTACTTTGTAGACATCTTTCATCAGGGACTGAACACAGCCATCAGCAGACACATTCTGTAATCTCTGACTTGGTTTTACTGTTCTCCTTCCCTCTGGTACCTAAGTTAGGTGGCATATGAGTAATAAAGGGAAAACTGTAACTCTTAATTCTACCCTGTCAGTATTAAGGGCCCAGGGAGGTAAACAAATGACTACAAGGCTAAATTGTAATGATATTTAATCTCAAAGTAATTTCCATGTAAAGAAAATCCAGAAGAAGTTACCAGCAGTATAACAGAAAGGCAGGAAGCAAACCAACCAAATAAGTCTATTAGTATCAATAATCAAAGAATGTTGATACTTCTTTTGTTGATCACAGTTTCATCGATGTGCTATCCCAAAGAAAATATATTTGGAAACTGTCCTATTTTAGACATGTTCTGCTCAGGCAGGGAAGTTGCTTATAGGATTTGTGTCTGAAAGTTGTGCCTTTTACTCTTAAAAATTCATTTCTTCTTAAAGGCCTGTCGGTTACTCAATTTTAAAAAAATGTATTTATGACCTTGCATTTTCATTGCAATTCATTCCATTTCCGTGTTTTATAGTTGCATCCAGACAGTTAAGTGAATTGAGTCTTCTCCTGAGCCGTGTTTCAGTTTTGTTTCAATGCATAATAAAATAGTTCTTTGACTTGTGACTCACTACCAAAATCAGTAGGAAAATTCCCATACTAAAAATTTCTCCGAGAAAAGGAGAGGAGAAAAAAAAGAATCACACTGTTCACTTGAAAAAGAAAAGAATTTTTTTCTCTCCAAATATATACACAGCTCTATTAAATGTGTATTGCTGGCAAGTAAAATGATGAGTATTAACATTCACAATACTAACTATAATAAGCAATACCTTTGTGAAGACCTAAGTACATCTTGAGGCCTTGGATTGAGTAGGCAGTTTTCTAGTGAGAAGGCTGTCACCTAAGGAGACAGAGTATGATTCAAATTGTGTTTAGAATTTGGGTAAAATTTGGTTCAATTCCTTAGATCCCTTTTTAGCTCTTAGTCCTCACTGATGCTAAGTTACCAGCTAAGCCTAGACCAACAAGGATGATTTAGGTCAGTTCCAAGCCATAAACAACATGCTGATTAATTTTTCAAACAGAGATCAATTAAGTTCTAGGTAGTTATAAATCACAGTGTCTGTGGTATAGGATTAAAAATTAGAAGAATATGATAGAATCTTGCTGATTAACATCAGTTGATATGTTGGGAGATGAAACTTGAACTGGATAAAACTTGACTGTAAAGAAACATTTTCTTTAGGATAAAGAGAGGACAAGACTTTTATTTATATAAGGATTGCATTCAGCTTCAAGTAACAGAAAACCTAACTAAGCATTTGTTTAAGTAAATTGGATTTATATTTTCTTATATATTGAGAAGTCCACAGCAACAGATCAGTCGAGTTGCTGACGTTGAGTCCACAATTTAAGGATGCTGGGACTAAGGTTGCTGCAGTTCTCTTCTTTCCCAGATAATCTCAAAGTGGCTTCTGTAGTTCGAGTCATCATATGTGTGTTTCACACAGAAAAAAAGAGGAAGGCATGGCATCTATCAGGAAAGCAAACCTTTTCCAGAAATTTCTAGCAGGCTTTTGCTTACATCTCATTGACATCAACCGTGTCACATGCTTATGCCTATCTTCAAGGGAATGTAATGTTTTAAGTAGGCACATTGTGATCTGAAAAAAAATGTGGATTTCTCTTAACGTGGAAATGATGGATACCCAGTGGATACAGTAGCAGCCACTGCTTACTGTAGCATGTGATCATGTGCTAAGCTGGGACTGAGCAGGGTGTCTGGGAGGAGACAGTAAAGAGAGGATTCAAGTTGAAGAGAGATGAGAAGTGTTTACTGTGAGGGATGCAGCTGTATGATTTAGGTCATCCATGAGTTAAGGAAATGACTTTAAGCTATTAAACATAAAAATAACACTATGAAAGCTCTGTTAAGAGGCTGTTAATCTAGCTGAGGTCCAAAAGTAGGGAAAGGTTAGGAGGGAAGATTCACTAGGAGGAATGGTAGGGTAAATTAAAGCTGCAGAGAAGATGAGCTAGGAGACACTATGACAGTTAAAGGCCTTGAAAGGGAGGAGAAAGGAAAAATACCCAAAGAAATTTCAAAGGAAAAAATCTATAGTGCTGGCAACTAACTGAAGGAGGAAGTAAAAGCTGATTCTGTGCTTCTGAAATAGCTGTTTTTTGCCACCTTCACTTCTTCTGCTTAGCTTTCTGTCCCTTTTGTTTCTTAAAGTCATCAGGTTTACCTATCCATTTTAAACTCTTCCCGAACCTTTGGGTTATCCCCACTTGGCATAGCCTCTTCTGCACTCTCTTCTGCAAAATAAATCTGAAAATAGATTTTTTTAAATAGAAAAAAACAGGATTAGTAGTAGACCTGCCTTTCTGTACTTGGAATGCTTCTCACTTCCCTGAGAGTGATTATTGCTTTGATGATTTATTGGCAGTTGCACTGGTAATTTTTTTTCCATGAGTAGTTTCTTTTTTGTATTTGATTTACCAAACAACTATTTAATCTATAGGGACTTCCACAGGACTCCAGAGGTTTAGCCTAGATCAGCCTGCACTGTATCTCCTAGGAGATCAGTACTTCCTCGTCCCAGAGAAGCCAGTTGCCAGGCCCACTGTACCTAACTGACCTTCGGCGTCCTGTTAGCTTTCGGTGAAATCACTCTTTTTCCCTTTGGGACAAAAATCTGTTTCTACTTAAACAGATGGTTTAGCTTTCAACTAATAAAAACTAGAGATCATCATCCATTTAAGCCAACAAAGTTGGTTTGAGCCTCCTACTAACTGTCCAAAATCTGAATTATTTCTTTATTTTACACATATTAAGCTCCACAGAATGGATTTGTCTTTGGACTGGAAAATCAAGAACCTTGTATGTCAGAAGATTGAGCCATTTCACATAATCTGAAGTTTCTGTTTTTCAGAAGAATTGCTTAATAAGCGCAGGTTCAACTCCTGTATGAATTCTCTTTTGCAATGATAACAACTAGGAACACTAGGAATCCTAAGTTCCCGTGGAGTGTTACATGGTTCATTCAGTACTTGCATTATAATTTCTTTGTTATTTGAGACATCAACTGAGGACAGGGTGATAGATAGGCCAGCATCATCTCAGGATATACATGTCAAAGGCAATGTAATTTTGTTCACATTGGGAATTACCCCTCCTCATGGGCTTTTACAAATAGTAGTTAGAGAGTCCTGAGACGTCTGTATTTCATTTTCCTGAATCTAGAATCTTGAAGTTGAAAATACGGATACAGATTATGAATTAGAACTGCTTTCCCTTTGGGGATCTTGAGTATGTCAGACAAGAGTTGCCTTTGGACTCAACCAAATATCCGTAGAGATACTTTCTTCCAGATTGATTGCAGACTTGAAAGAAACAAACGAATGCTTTAAACATAAGATTTAGATTAAATTCTGAGACAAATATGAACTGTAAACTAGTTTGTTGCCAGGAGCAGAGTAGTTAGGAAGACCATATAATTAGCATCTTCGAAGATATCTTTTAAAGCCTGTCTCTTTGTTTTCAGTCTACTTACTATATAGGGGAAATGTGATCTACTTGGCATCAGTACAGTTTAGATTAGGACAAAGGAAGACGCATAAATATTCATGTATTCAAGCCACAAAATTCCAGGGTTAAAAGGCATTAGTGCAGCATCACCCATGCTAACCCCCTTCCAGTGTGCGGATTCCCTTGGGCAGCGCTGCTCGGTAGGCAGCCAGTTCAGGATATAGTCACCTCCAGGGTGCAGACTCCCTGCTCTGCATAGCTCTGGCAGTTTGTGAATCATTCCTCCTCTCTGTCTTCTGCCTCTACCCATAAATCCACAGGATTACATATAAATATAATCTTTCTTCCACACGACAGGCCTTTAGCTATTTGTACACTGTATACCCTCTGAGTCCTCATATAGCAAGCTTTCCCAGCTTCCTTTTGTGACCTGGGTTGAAGGTGCCTCTGATCATTGTCTTCTGAATGGGCTCTGGTTTTCCCGCCTCTCTTAAAGAGGGCTATGAATGCTAAGCATAATGGAGTATCTCCAAATGCTATACAGTGTATTTCTACTGGTGAAACCACTGTGGTTTTTTCCAGTTACATCATGCATTGTTCTTTGTGTTAAATGTAATCTGTATATTTTTTCACATATAAATATAAAAATATTTTATGTTTTTACTGCCAATCCATGTCTCTTTGATTTTGCTTGCTGATTTTGAATTTTGGACTGAAGTTTAGGACTGTGTTTTGATCCTCATGTAACATCTTTTTGATAGTGGTTTTTCTTAAATCCCTTACTCAACACACATTCAGGAAAGGCTTTCAGTAGAGTAGGTTGAGCACTCCTTCCCCATTTTAGCTGCCCAGAATACTCTGAACTCCCTTATTTTTGTAATATTCGTATCATTCATAATCAGTAGTTTATTATCTAACTTCCCTGTTAAACTGTAGGCTTTTTAAGGTTAGGGATCCTGTTTGTTTAATATTTTTTGTTATTTCTAGTACCTTACAAAAATAAGTGCCTAAACCATAGTAAGTGTCCAAAAAATTTTGTTGAGCTGAATTAAATGTATAAAGCATCTATGCAAGCAGGTACTATCCTTTATATCCAGGAAAAAAATGTAGTTAATTAAATAAATATATACTCCCCCGCCGCCCAGCCCCATATGCACACATTGATATTTTGACCTGAAGTATGAAGGGAAAGCAGGATGGGCCGAGTGGATGAGGCAGACTAGTCAGAGGAAACAGATAAACGGGGATATCAGAGAAAAAAGTGCTGAGCGCACTTGGGGGATTAAAGTAGAATTAAAGTGCATAGACATTGAGGTGTAGAAGCAGCTAGAGAGGTACAAACAGAAGCTAGTTCGTGAAGGTCATGTATGACATGGTTTGGAGTTTTTATTTATCTTATAAGTAATAGGGAGCTACTAAAAGATTTTGAAGATTTTGAGCAGAGGAGAAGCACAGATAGAATCATGTTTCAAATATTTCCCTGACAGCAACGAAAAGGGTAGAGTAGAGGAGACGGTGCTTTTATAGGGACAATTAGGAAGTTATAGTCATCTAGGCAAGAAATGATAGTACTTAATACAAAAATGGACTCTGTATGTATTAGTAAATATATATACAGTTACCCCAAGACCTAGTTGTTTGGAAGAACAAACACTGATTATCTCACATAGTCCTGAGGGTCATGAATCTAGGAGCAGCTTAGCAGGGTGGTTCTGGCTCCCAGTGTCTCATGGGATTGCAGTCAAGCTGTTGGTGGAATTGAAGATTTGATTGACATTAAGGATCTGCACCCAGGCTCAGGCACTATTGGGAGGAGGCTTCATTTCCTCACCATGTGGGCCTGTCCCTGGGGCTTCTCCCAAGGCATCTAACCCATGAAAATGAGAAAGTGAGAGAGCTCCCAAGACAGAAGCAGGTCTTTTAAACCTAATCACAGAAGTGGCATACTGTCGTTTCTGCAGCAAGCTACTGGTTACATAGACTGAACATTATAGGAGGGGACCACACAGGAGTGTGAATACAAGAGGCAGGATTTACTTTGGGACATCTTAGAGGCTGCTTACCACACTGGTCTGTCACAGTGTGTAAAGCAGCAGTCTAGAAGTCAGGAATATTTTGATGGTCTGTGGAAATAAGAGGACAATACTTCATACAGAAACTGTCCTTAGTCATTCCTCCCAGTTTCCTACTACCTAGAGTAGGTAAAGGAAGCAAAAGTTAAGATAGTTAAGACTACATTGTTTAAGTGTTAAATAATGGCCACTTTGTACTCATTGCTTATTTTTTATTATACACTATGATAATCTGATTCTGTATTTGTTTTTTATAGTATATAATTGCAGTTCAGATTTAAAAATATTCAGTGCACAGCACTATGCTAAAAGAAAAGCATTTCAAAAGAACTCTGGGATGTGATTTATGCCTTTGGAGAACTAATAATCTAACTGAAAGTAGATCACAGAGGATCTCAGAGCTGGAAGGAAATTTAGGGACAATCTAGCACAACAGCCTTATAATATAGGTAAGGGCAAGTTCGGGGAGGCAAATGGCTGATCCAGTCCAGCTGTGGCCAGAACCCAGCTCCTCAGATCCCTGGGCATGGCACTTTAGGTAAATGTGAAAGGTCATTTCTTTGCACCATCAAGGACATTCTTTGAGAACATAAAGCATTTTATATTTGAAACAAAATGACTTAGTATTTGATGTGGGAAAAGACAAGACATAAATATCTTAGAAGACATTTCTGCCTTCTGTTAGAAGACCAGCTCACTCTGTCACTGATTACTGTATGACTTTGAGCTAAATTACAATACATTAGTAAATACAGAAAATAATTAGCAGAGATAATATATAGTAGTATTTACTTAGCAGTAATAAATAACATACAGTTTTTTGAAGCAGAGTCCACCCGAATTGACAGTGAGATATTTACACAAATTTTCCCATTTTAAAGTGATAATATCCAGGGTTAAATAAAGTAAAAATGACAGTATAACTTATGAGTCAAAATAATATGTAAGTATGAGCTACACTGTTAGAATAACAAGGTAGAAATAAATAAAATTAAGCATTTTCAAGATTTATTCAGTATATATCATAGTTTAAAATATTTTAGAGGTATTTTTTCCAAACAAAATGCTTTTTAACCATCTATTGCCTGTATTACTACATAGTTTAGTTCCCCTTTTTTGAGCACCTACCATCTATATTAAGCATATTTTTGCAATCTTTAACACATGTTATTGCATTTGGTCCTCACAAAGTCTCCATGGAATGATTTCATCCCTATTTTACAGCTGCAGTGGCTGAGAAATTAAGAGACCGGTACCTGAGCTTTCTGAATAAGGCTTTGCAGTCTGTTCTCAGTGGCCCAGACACTAGCTCCTGGTGGTATCTTCAGCCTTTCTCTTGAGTACAGTTTATAACTAAGCAAAGGCAGTAGAGCTAAATACCAGTTTATGTTACCATAATTTCAGATTAACAACTACTCTGTTTATCTTCTGGCCATCTATAAATACTTTAATATCAAGCACATTATTTGACATGATGACCAACCAAAAGATGAAGTATTTATATGTGTAATAAGATAGGTATGCACATAAGCAAGTTTCCTGGAATTTCCATGATAAACCAGAAAGACTTTTTTCACCACTATATTAAAATACAAAGAAACAAATTGGGAGACTGAGTTCCAGCTTTCTTGGCATTATAAGTTTACCTAATTAAAGCACTTTTTAATAAATTCATTCCATCCAAATATAGCAGGCATCAATTTCACGGTTTGCTTGCTTTTCCCATGGCATTTAAACATACAAAAGTCTTTTTTTTTTACGTTTTCTAGTAAGTAAATGTTAGTCATTTCCCTAAACTAGCCTGTCCCAGACCAGTTGGTCCGTTCTACATTCAGAATAACGTATATCATTTAATAGTAAAGATAAACAGTGGATCGTCTCACTAATGAGTTTACCATCTAGATTTCTATAGATGTGGCCATCGGTTTTCCCAGGAAAACAGGCTTGCACTCAGACTAAGATAGCTAGTCAGTTCCATTAGAAGAACGAGGCTGTGAACATGAACGTCTCCAGCTCCCTCCTCTGAGTTTGGCTAGTCATGCCGTATGCTTGCATTCTAGCAAATGCGTTATCTCGATGGCGCCGTCTTTTCCCCTTTGTCCCAAGGAGCCTTATTCAGCATACACTTAATCAGTAAGTACTGTCTCTGTAAACAGCCAGTTTAGTTCCACACTTATTAAGCACTTACAAAATGCCAGTAGAGCTTTGTTGTCGTTGTTTTTACTTTTAGCTGCTTGTATCAGTCAGTTTTCTTGGTCTGAGGTAACTAACTACTATGGGTCACCTAAGCAGGATGTCTAGGAGAGCCAGAGAATCAGACTTGGAGGTCCCTTAAACAAAAACAAAGCCCAAATTACACCACAGAGCTGGCATAGACCACAGCTTGCAACATAATATCACTGATTCCAAACCTACTCTGGAACAGGTGCCATGGCTGGCTCTTCAAACTAGACACCATTCCAGGGCTGCCACCCTCTCCAGAAGAGGCTTCATAGCTGTGGCCTCTTTGCAGCCTGAAGCTGGTGCGTCTGATTGGCAATGCCTAGGTCACATGCCCACACCCTAGTTACAGGAGGTCCGGGACACAAAGTAGCTCATGCCATATTGGAAAAACCTGTGGCTCTCCTCGGCTGTGTCTTTCTCCTTTACTACTCACACGTAGCACTCACAGCACTTCTGGTCACCAAACGTTTGGTGGTTTTCCACATAACAAGCAACTCTCCGTGACACCAGCAGGACATCTGAAAGTTTACCTGGAAATAGTGTCACATTCCACAGGTGCTCAGTCTCACAGGACTGCCTGCACCCCACTTCTGATGCCAGTCTCAAGTTAGAAGGTCCCCAGGGTGCCCACAACTTCTGTCTGACTTGGCTGTAAATCAGAGGTTCCCGTGACCCCTTCTTCAGGTTTGATTAATTTGTTGGAGCAGTTCACAGAACTCAAGGAAACACATTTACTGGTTTATTAAAGGTTATGATAAAAGATACAAATGAGCAGCAGATGAAGAGGTGTGTGGGGTGATACCTGAGAGGGTCCCGAGCTTCTGTCCCTGTGGAGCTGGGGTGCATTACTCCCCAGGTCATCTGATGTGTTCACCAACCTGGAAGCTCAGTAGACCCAATACTATTGGGATTTTTATGGAGGCTTCATCATAGAAGCATGATTGATCATTAACTCCATTTTCAGCCCTTATCTCTTCTCAAGAGAATGGGTGGGAGGCAGGGCTGAAAATTCCAAGCTTCTAATCATGATGTGGTCTTTCTGGTGACGAGCCCCCATCCAGAACCCACCCAGAGTTGCCTCATTTGAACAAAAGACACTTCTGTCACCCAGGAACTTAACAAGGGATCTTAGGAGTGTCAGGAACCAGGGTCAGTGACCAAATATTAGACCAAAAGATGCTCTTAGTGCTCTTATCACTTAGGAAATTACAAGGGTTTCAGGAGCTCTGTGCCAGGAACCAGGAACGGAGACGGATGTATGTTTTCTGTTATCTCACAGGCACTTAAGCTTATTTGGTAGGAAATAGGCTGTGCCTCATAAGGTAGGAAATTCTCTAAACCTGAGATACAGTCAGATGCTAAGTAGCCAAAAACTATCAACAGCATTTTGAATAATCAGGGAAGTTTAAACACAGCAAGTGAGAAGGAAACAACAACCAAAGGAGAAATGCAGTGAATTCGGCCTTAATATCACTAAAAGAAGAAGAAAACAATGTTAAACCATTTGATAAAACTCAGTTAATGGAAGGCTAGGTGATAGCAGATTCTCTCAGAAATTCGTAACATCCTAAAGGATGTAACTTCCACCTGAGGCCCATGTGCTCTCTGCAGCTACAGACACTCTCATCTCTTGGAAAGGGTCATCCTCAGCATCGTAGCGAGGAAAACAACCCACACTTGGTGTAAGGCCCTTCGTTCCCACCCTGCTCACCTCTTCCCCAGATGTGTGACCTGTGAGCAAGGCATTGAGTTGCATGCCCTCGTCTATGAAATGGTATGGTTGAGGTAGGTAGGTGATCTTTAAAGTCTGCTGTTGGCTCTAAAATTCCTTAACTTCTACATGATAGGCTAATAACAATTCATGTTTTTTTACTTAAATTGTTTTATGTATGTTTTAGAAGGTAAATAATCACGAGTTTATTTTCTGATGGCAATAAATTTCCATGAATTCACAGAATTAAATCTCCACCTCCCACTTAGTTTCTTGTTGATTTTAAAGAGTGGTATTTTCCCACACAGTGCAGTTGAGGCATTCAAGTTGTAGTGGGAGAAATACTTGTTTAATTTGTCATCATTATTTTTGGCTTCTATTTTTATGAGAGCCTTTTTTTAAGGTATCACTGATATACACTCTTATGAAGGTTTCACAAGAAAAGCAATGTGGTTAATACATTCACCCTTATCGAGTCCCCCTCAACCATACCCCATTGCAGTCACTGTCCATCAGTGTAGTAAGATGCCACAGAGTCCCTATTTGTCTTCTCTGAGCTACACTGTCTTATAAGAGCCTTTTTTATTTCCTATTTTCAATGGTCTCATTTCTCAAGTGGATATTAAGCTATGGCATAGATGATTTAACATTTGAGGAATAAATTGCATTTATGATCATGAATTTGAATGTTACCATGTTTCTTTCAAAAATAGTTTTATCTCAATATGAAATATAAGATGCTTCACATTTATTATAAAGTAGAGAATTTTAGAGACATTATATATCCACTGTTAAGCTTTTTTCCTGTTTTGATTCACTTGGTTCAATGATGGAATTGTAGCAAACTGCATTTAAAATAAATCAAGTGATCAGTTAAATAAATACTAAGCTGTTCCCACAGCAGCTGCACCTTTTACGTCCCCACCAGTGTGTGTGAGGGTTCCGTTCTCTCTGCACGTTCTTGACAGGACATTGTTTTGGTGGTCTTTGATTATAGCCTTCCTAGTAGGTGTGAAATGGCATGTCCCTTGTGGTTTTGATTTGCATATCACCAATGACTAATACTGTTTAGCACCCCTTCAGTGTGTTTACTGGCCATATATCTTCTTTGGAGAACTGTCTCATCAGATCATGTGCCCATTTTTAAAATATGATTATCTGTCTTTTTATTAGTGGGTTGTAAGAGTTCTTTTATAGATATAAGTCCCTTTTCAGATACATGATTTGCAGGTATTTTAATTCATTCTCTGGATTTGTCTTCACTTTCTTGAGCAGGCCTTATTCTCAACTCCAGTTAAATTTTAGTTTCCTGAACTTCCTGCCCAATTTTCTAAATGTTCCAAGTTGTGAAGTAACCTGAAACTCTTTGAAAGCAGCACTAGATTCTAGCTTAAGACTGTAACATAAAATAGTAATTGTTACAGGATCCACCATCTTTAGGGCTTACCCAGTGCCCAGCACTGTGCTGAGTGTACTTTATAACCCTAAGTGGAGGTATTCTTATTAAGTGGATGAAACAGGCTTGAAGAGGTTAAGTAAGTTGTACAGAATCAAAAAGCACTAATGAGTTAGAATGCCAGTCAAGGTTTTCTTAATCAATATTTTTATTTTGTTTTGTGTCTTTATATTCCATCATGCTTTTAAAAACAATGTTATTTTACAGCTTCATTTTTCGTCCACTAAAAATCCTTAGATTTTTCTCAGCATATTGGAATCTAATCATTCACTTCTGCTCTTATATTTCTGCCTCTTTGAAACTGGAATTTTCTTAGTTTCTGACCAAATCTTTTCATTAATATAACCTTTTGATTTTTTTGAGTGTCCCCTCCAAATTGGCCCCTTTAAACAAGTATTAGTCAAAGTTTAAAAAGCACTGGAAAGGTAAACATGCTATTACAAAGTGATTAAATGTATAGTTCACACATTTTTAAATCTCTTAGTTTAGCCACTGTTAACAATTTAACTGATCTACTTCTCCATTAAAATGTATTAGTAGCTCACTGCACTAGTTATATATATTGCTGTATAGCAAATTACCCCAAAACTTAAACGGCTTAAAACAACACTTATTATTTCACAGTTCCTGTGGATCAAGGATCCAGGTGTAGCTCAATAGGGTGCCTCCAGCTCAGGGTCTCTCGTGAGGTTGCCGTCATGCTGTCAGCTAGGGCTGCCATCTCACCCAAAGGTTGGGAAGGATCCGTGTCCAACTTCACTCACGCGGTTGTTGGTATGATTCAATTCCTTGTGAGCTGTTGGACTGAGAGTTGCAGTTTCTCACTGGCTGTTAGCCAGAGCCTCCCTCAGTTCCTTTCCACATGAGCCTCTGTATGGAACAGCTCACGACATGGTGTCTGGCTTCTCTCAGAATGAGCATACAAGAGAGTGCTCAAGATGGAAGCCACAGGCTCTTTGTAATGTAATCTTAGAGTTGATATCCTATCACTTTTACCATAGTCTACGCTTTAGAAGGAAATCATTAAATACAGCCCAAGCTCAGCAGGAGGGAATAACTAGGGTGTGAATGCCAGGATGCAGGACTTGCTGGGGGTGATCTCGGAGGCTGCCTATCCCACTCAGTGAATCTGTTGTTTAATCATGGAGTACCCAGAAGTCATAATGTTCTTAGAATATTGACATATGTAATTCCATCATGCAACAAGTGGTAATTTTATTTTCAGAAGATATGTATCATAAGCAGGTCTTTCCATCCTAAAATATGTGTGTGTGTGTGTGTGTGTGTGTGTGTGTGTGTGTGTGTATGATATTTAAAAGAATCTTAATATAAATATTTGCTATTTTATTAATCAGTTTTATCAAGAGATGGCATTAAAGTTCTGAGACAAAATTAGAAGAGGTTTTTATGTTTACTTTTTTCTTTGACTTAGAAAGATTGACACTATTCAACTTTAGTAATGGAATACTTTTGCTAATGTAAAGATAATTTTAATTTAAACATGTTCAACATGCAAAAGTATTTTTCTTCCTCTTAAATCATACTATAAACCTCAGTCCTAATTTAACAAAATAAGTAGGTCTGAATGGACTTTAATAATTCCTTTGTTCAGCAGGGCTTATTGAGTCACTTATAACTTGTTATGAGTTACACCTGTAATTAAAGTCCATGCCTCCACAGCTCAAGTGATCTCTGTCCATCTCTCCAACTTCATTTCCTGTGCCACCGCCATGCCATCCCCTTATTCGTTCCACTCCAGCCCACAGTCCTTGCTCTTTCTCAACCTGACTGCTCATTGGTGCTTCAGGCTTTTCCATCTTTCTGGAAACCTCTTCATTCCCCAGATCATCACACGACTCATTGACTTCTCTGCTCCAGCATCACTCCATTAAAGAGGCATTCGTTCACCACCCTTCACAATGTAGTAAGGACCATCAAAGGCCATGGATATGATAAAAGTGATGCTGAGAAAGATTAATGTGCTGACAGTGTACAAGATAACTTACCTGTACACTGGTTGGGTTAGACATGGATGAGCAGAGACCATTGTTGGGAACTTTCACATTCATTCAGGTAGAGTTGATAGTGATCTGACCTGAAAGAAAGGTTAGGATTACATACTCCTAAGCAGAACACAAGATGCTACAGAGATGGCAAGTAAGCTGCCAAAACCACGTTACTTTTCCTTGACCATTTAATTGACCTCATTGTTAAAGGATTCTCAGCTCTTTGCATACAGTTTTGTCCATTTTATTGCCTTTGCCTTGGAGACTTGTTCAGGAGAAATGCTTCCCTCGTGAACACACGTGTCGTGCTGATGAAGGACGGTGGGATCTCCATGGTTACTCTGTGATCATCTCTGTTTAGCACAGAGGAGATAGCGCTCTATGAGCTTAAATGGAAAACATCTGCCATTAGCTCTTCTCTGTTTACCTAACTCTAGTATAAGGAATGTAAAAGGTCAGTCTTCTCTGGCTGGCAGTCTAGTTATCTTTGTATTTTCAGTGAGATTACAAACCACTCTTCCTGCTTGTACACCTGAGAAGTCTGATGGATTTTTCAGAGCTCGTGTCAGGCATTCAGTGTTACTGGGGGCTATTTTGGCCAGCTGCCCTGCCTGTATCTATCTATAGCCTACAGAAAGCCATGGTATTCTTTTAGACCGTTATTGCTGTCACCTGGTTCTTGTGTTTTCTGAGATATATTTGAGGTTTTCTTCAAACATATTTTTTCCTTAACCCATCTATATTGAGGACATTTTAGATACCACAAAGATGTCATTGTGGGCACGTTGGTCAGCCTGGTAAAAAATCTTCTGGTTCTATAAACGGATGAATTCAGCAGTCTTAGATTTAATTCAATTGATCCTATCATGAAAATAAGTGTCAAAGAATAAAAAGCTAGTGAATGCAGTTTTAAAAATGGAGGTTAGTGAAAACTTGATTGAGGCCAATTGGTGTGCTAATAGGGCTTCCCTGACAGGTTCCAATCTGTGTGATTACTGTGAGAACGTGATGTCAGCTGTTACATAAGAAGTAAAGGCTTTGGGCTACAGGCCACTATGTTGAAGACGAGAGTGGATGCTAGTGCAAAAACATACAGTGGTACGGGGAAGACAGTGTATCACAGAGAAGACAAGTGGGGACTCTGTGACATCTTACTACACTGATGGACAGTGGCTGCAATGGGGTATGGGGGGGCCTTGATAATAAGGATGAATGTAGTAACCACATTGTTTTTATTGTGAAACCTTCATAAGAGTGTATATCAGTGGTACCTTAATTTTTTTTTAATGTAAAAAAATCAAACATACAGTGGTAAAGTGCCACCTGAAAGCTGTGTGAACAATGTATGGCGTGATAGCTGGAAACTAAGCACCGGTCAAGCCAGTGGGAGAGTGCTGGTGGCTAATTAGCCTTCGGCCAGTGTGGGGATAACACATAGGGCTCTATGAAGAAAATTTTCAATCAGGACACAGTGGTCGAAGCCACACACATGTCCTTTGAATGGGAAGGAGGACTCTGCCTGCCCCCACACAAAGCAAAAGCCCCGTCCAAGCAGACACTTCTTCTCTGCGTGGGACCTGAGTCAGCCCGGCCAGTCCACCCGGCGGGAAGACCCTGCAGTGGGAGGTGAGCTGCACGAATGGCCTGCAAATCCGCATCGCCCCTCTGGTTTATGTCACTGTGTTGCTGCCTTCCTCCCAGCAGCTACCTTACAACCAAAACTTGATAAAAACAGGAATTGCCAAAGAAGTAAGCAGGAAATTCTTCTTCAGGAATAAAAACCACTGATGTAGTAGGGGTTCGGCCAGAAGAAGGGGTGAGTCCTTCCAAGTGACATACCTCTCTGTGCTGTTGCTCCCAAGATGCCTTCGGTTCCTAGACATTTCCCAGCGGTGTTGGCAGAGCTGCTGCTGCTGCGCCACGTACTTTGCTGGAGCCCTTTTAAAGGAAATGTATGGCCAACACCCTCTGTGGAAAGGCCCATAACTCTCAGGAGTATGGGTTCAACTGTACATTTTTTCCATACGAGTTAGCATTTGGCAGTTTCTTTCTTCTAAGCTTCCCTCTAGTTGTTTTATCCTTTGTTCTTAAACTCGGTGATTTATTTTCTCCCCATCCTTGTCACACGATTGTGGAAAGAACAAATATGTTTCCATGGCATTTAGCATGTTGTAAGTACATTGTTTTCCATGGGTAAGCTCTACCCCCACTGAGGGCATGAAGCCTGTTCATGTTCTCAGGTAACTACCCACGTTTCCCTGCAGGCAGAGGAAGAACCATGACGAGCTTTCACATTCTCTGCTTTGTTCCCGGGCTTCGCCCGCTGTGCAGAGCACTCCCAAGAAGTCACCTCCCAGCAACTCCATTACTTCTCACCCTCTTTCCAATTCATCTTGCATTGTAGATACAGGCGGTCTGACTTTACAGAGAAATCTGATATGCACTGCACTCAATTGCAAAGATGCAGATGGGTTCAGTAATTGACAGGAAGTTGTCACAAACTCCCTGTTAGTTACACATATTTGAAAATATTATACACACTTGAAAATACCCAGAGACATCCATATAAGCATGAGCTTTTGAGACGCATGGACATAGGTAGGAATCCCAGTGACTCCTTAGCTGTATGATTTGCTCACTTAGTTCCGAGTCATAATTTCCTCAGATGAGAATGACTATATTATGTAAAGTGGTGAATAATACGCCCAGCATATGAAAGCATTCATCATAGGTTCTCAGTAGGTAATTTCTAACAAAGGGAATCAATTATATCTGGAGAGAGTCCATTCTGCTTTCGAGAGCTCTAAATGTTAAAAATGTATTTCTGTATTGCTCCAGAATCTGTACTTTTAAATTATTTGTTCTAATTCAGTATTCTTAGGCCTCAGAGAAAAAGTCCGATCCTTTCCCACAAGGTCGGCTCCCCGGCCTTTGATGATGACTCCTCTGTCCTGTGCATCTCCCCTCCCGGCTCATAGGAGTACAACCCCTTCATGCACTCCCTCCTGGCCTGGGTCCAGACCAGCTCAGAGCAGAACGCCACACTGCACGGGTGTCCCATCAGCTGGTGGAGAGCAGAACTCTGACTTTTTTTTGTTGGGTTATTAATATAAAGTTGGCATGAGTTTGGGGAGCAGTTACATTTCACCTTTGACTTACCAAACTATACTTAACTAAAATCTCCAAATCTTTTTCAAGCATGTCTCTAAGCCACTGTGTCTCCCTCATCATATATTTGTGTGGAGTTTTTTGCCTTTCAACCTGTTGAATTTCACCTTGTTGGAGTTTGTTCGTTTTCTTTTTCTGAGCCTTTGAAACTGTTTTGGGATCCTGATTAGGACAGTGAATTACTTGGCTACCACTTCCTCAGAGTGTGTCAATATCTATACTTGAATCATTGAAAGTATTATCAGGGAAGGAAATTTATACCCCCAAACTCAACTCAACCTAACTCTGAGTACCATATTCATTTATCCAACTGCCTAGTTAATATTGCCACATGGATGTTTCCTAAACAGCTCCCTCTTGGCTAGACTTCCTGATTTCCATTCCCAGCCTTCTCCCAGAGTCTTCCCATCTCAGTTAATGGCACATCCATCCTTAAGTGTGCACAGCCAAAGACCGTGCACTCATCGTCGGCTCCTTTCTTTTTCTCCTGCACCCACATGTAATCCCTCAACTAATCATGCTTGATTCTACCTCAGAATGTGTCCTGAATCATCTCTCTTCTACTTCTTATCTCCTTGTTCTGCCAGTTCGGACAAACCGTCAGGATATCATGCCTGGATACTCCAGTAGACGCTTAACATTTTCTGCTTAGCTAGAGTGATCCTGTTACAACATAAATTATATCCTGTCGCTCTTCTGTTCAAAACGTGCCTGTAGCTTTCCATCTCACTTGCAGAAAAGCTGAAGCCTGACAGTTGCCTGCACAGATCTGTGTGACTCAGACTCCCCCAACCACACACACACACTGCATTTCGGACCCCAGTTTTACTCTTTCACCCTCCTTTTCTCCTCTCCATGCACAGTGTTCTTCTTGCTGTTCCTTGAACATACCAAGCCTACTCTGACCTCAGGGCGTTTGTATTCATTTTACTGTTCTCTCTGCTGGGGAGTACACTTTTTCTCATCTCTTACTCTCTGGGAATCTTTCATGTGAAACCTTTGGCCCATTTTTTGTTTAAGGTATTTTATGAGACTGTATGTACTAATAGAAGTTACCAGAACTCTTTTGGCTAATGCCAACTGTAGACTTGGCTTCTGGCCTCACATAACTGAATATGTTAGAATTATGTCTAAAGAAGTAATTGCCTATGTATACAAAGTATTGTGTGTGACTAGATTCCTCCCTGTCTCATTTCCTACCAAACCGTAGTGATTTTCATAGTGCTTGAGATATTCCTATGAGTCTGAGAAAAATACAAAAACATAAGGAGTTTCAAGAAAATGGTCAGATTTCTCAAATGGCAAAGTGCACTACAGTTTTTAACCGTTAGTACCAAAAATACAACTTAGAGCAAAAAAAAAAGTTTGTAGATGAAGATTATGTCAGATTATCAAAAAGATTTTTTTTAATTGAAGGCTCTGATTTCCAATTAAAGAGTCCCATAAATTACCCTGAGTTCAATTTGTAGTGTAGCCATACTTCTGTGCTATTAATGTGACCTTAACAGTCTCAGGTTTAACAGCTTAATCTGTCATTCCTTTAAGGAGATGAGTTTGGATTCTCTTTTCAAAGAAAGAATTACACCTTTCTAAGAATTTGAGTACTGCATACTGTATTTTACAGCTCTTACTTTTTATTAGAATTTGTCACTGCAGTAGGTTTGGTCATAATAGAATTCACTCATAAAAAAAATCTCTTCCCTTGATCCTTTGTGTCCTGTGCAGCTGTCACCCATCCCTCTGTGACCAGCTTCAGCAGAACTCCACGAGAGACTCAGCCATACTTGCGGCTTGCGCCTTCCCGCCTCCTGTTCGTTAACCCACTTCAGACCAGCTTTCATCTCGTGCTTCCCTGAGATTCCTTGTCAAATCTGTCTTCCCCCTCATTCACCAGATTCTCTCCTCTGTCCTCGCCTTCCTTCCAGTAACACTTGGCACCATCTTGAAACACTTTATTTACTTGATTTCCAGTATGGCCTCCTGTTTTGTTTTTCATCTTATTTCAGTCCTACTCCTTTTCAGTCTTATCTGTTGACTCTCTTCTCCCACTCCTGACTACTGGAACACCGCAGGGCTTATACCTTCCTTAGCCTAGGCGGTCTCATTCAGTCCCATGCTGTATAAATTACCCTGTAGGTTAAGCTGCTGTAACAAAGAGGCCCCAGAATGCTGGTTTTTAAACAGAAGTAGAGTATATGGTCCAGAACCAATATGATAGCTTGTAGTGTTGGAAACCCAGGTCCTTCTTTCCTGTTGCTCTGCTGTTCTCAACATACTACCCACGTTTCCTGGTCCCAGGTGGCTGCTCCAGCCCCTCCATCATGTCAGAATTCTAGCCAGCAGGAAGAAGGAAATAGGAAGTGAAGGACGTATCCCTACCCTGTGAGGTCAGAGAAGCTACACACACTTCTTCTGCTCATGCCATTGGCCAGAGCTGAGTCAAATGATGACAGATTGCTGAAGAGACTCTAGGAAATACAGTCTATAGTCAAGTAGCCATGGATTTCGGTTATGATTTGGCAATTGTTTTACTAGCAGAAAAAAGAGGATAATGGATTCTGGTGGATAGGGAGCAGTCTCTGCCACATATGGACTTAAATATTACTTTATATGCTGATGTCTCCCCGTTTTGTATCTGTTGACATATTCCCTGAGTTCTAGACTCTGTCCAGCTTCCTCTCCAAACACCCCCAAACACTTGCATATCCAAAACCAAGCTCGACTCTCTGCATGGCCAAAACTGAACTCTTGACTTTCCTTCACGAATCCCTGCCTCATCTCAGTTCCCCCAGCTGCTCCCGTCAGACTCCTGGGACGGCCTTGGCTCTTTCTCACCCAACATCCAGTCCGCCTGCACGTCCTGTTAACGTCCCCTTCAAAGCAGGCGCCGAGTCCTACCGCCTCTCGCCATCTCCGCTCCATCACTCTGAGCCCTGCTCTCTCTCCGCAGGACAGCTGGAATTCCCTCCTGTTCAGTTAAGTAGGGAACAACGCAGGAATCGGAAGCGATGTAGGAAATGTGACACATTCTTCAATAGTCCCTTGATAATCCCTTGTTTTTCCAAATCCATTTTAAGTAGCCTATTTTGAATGTTTAAAGAAATAATTCTGTTTAAGGAGAAGAAATTCTGCAGTAGATTGTGCTACTTTATTACAAAAAAAAGAAGGGAGGATTTTTTTCACTGTGGGCCTGAGAGCCATGTCGGACTCCTTGAGATTGCCGTCTTACATGGCGCTGGCGTGCGGTATACCGGCAACAGTCATTAGAGACCAACCAGACCTAACAAGGACAGAGTGGGGCTCTGTCCAGTCAAGTGGCATGTGCTTTAAATTGTTGGGCATATGTTAAAAATCTGTTCTATACTCTCATCTTCTCTGGCAAGTATTGGGCAAAACTAATCGACCTCTCAGCTTCAGAACAGTCAAAACGTAAAATTTAAGGTTGAATCATCTGTTTGTTCTTGTTTCCATCCTGCATCAGATTCATCTTCCACACTACTACCAGTAACCTGTTCAAATAAAATACATATCCATCCTATTTATCACTTCCTTAAAATTCTTCAGTGGTTTCTCACTGCCACTGGATTAAATTCCAAACTCTACGTGAACCAGCTGTTCTTACCACTCCAGGCTCATATTCCCACTCTCCAGCTCACAAATTTATACTTCAGCAACACCTTGCCCAGAACATTTCCTCAGGACTTCATGTATTTCCTAATGCCTACCTCTTAAGAATTTCCCCTACCTCAAACCAGGCTGAAGAATCCTTCAGAGTTCACCCTAAGTGTCACCTTCAGAAAGCCTTTCTTGTCACCTCTCACCCCCCAGGCTAGGGAAGGCACCCCTTCTCTTTGTTCTCATGACACCATGCGCATACCCATGTCACACTTAGGCCGCACATTTGATCTGTTTACGTAGCTGCTTCTCTTACTAGTGGTAAGCACCTTGATCGGGGGCCTGGGCTTGCTCACCTCTGCCTCTCGAGCACCCAGCATAGTGCCCTGCACATAGCAGCTGCTAAGTAAATATTTATGTAATGGAATCATATTGATCATATGAGCAAATTCCCACTGAGAGAACATCTGCCCCGCCTTATGCTGGGAAAAGCCTTTGTTTATTATACTCTAGTAATTGAGAGCTGCTGTGCTACATATTAAATTGGATATTTAAATGTCCGCTTAAAAACTAAAGATTAAATTGAGCATATTCATACTTTGTTAAGTTTACACCAGGCACATAAGTGCAGAAGCATGGGTAGCGACTCCACTTCAGAGTTGTTTGGGATTCATGACGTCCAGTGGAGGGAAGCTATCCATGTTTGGTAGCATTTCAATTAGATGAGCTAATAGTGTAAAAGTAACAAGTCACTGTTGCTCTGTGGAAGAGACTGGGTGGCAAGCCTTCTCTGCTTTAAACCCTTGCTTTGAAAAAAAAAATCCCAAGAAAAGCATGTTCTTTTAAGAAAGTTTATGGCCTGCATCTTCTAAGTTGTAAACGAACTCAGTGGTCATTTTTCAGCCTGGCTGTCATACAGTGACCTATGCAAACTATGTGGTGGTTCCAGTTTTACCCAGAAAAGGCCCCGAGGTTTTCATTGAAGGAGTCCAGAAAGAAGAGATGTCATGGATTCTGCTGGAGAGTACTAAGTTACAAGGAGCTCATTTGGATAACTTGTCTTACAAATGAAAGACAGAGGAGACTTGCCAGGTTTCCTGCTGCCCTCTTAGCACTAGAGGAAGACCTAAAGAAGGGCTGCTACTTGCCAGATTTTCCTCTGAAAGCATTTCCACTGTGTGATAGTGATCTGCCGCTACAAACCTATTTTGTGTTTCTTTTTCTTTTGTACACTAAGTCATAGAACTGGAAAGAAAAGGCTCTGGATAATGTTTTCAAGATAAACAGATAAACCCCACATTGTTTCCAACACAGCAACTTCCTCTGGATTCTGTCACTGTCTCCTTAATATATGTCTTAGTCACACTTGTGTTAACAGTAGAAATGCTCTCCCGTATCTCCTTTTATACAGTGGTGTCACAAGCATTAACTCCTTAGCCCTCACACCCCTGCAGGGAAATGGCAGTCATCATAACATCCATCCACTGGAGAGATGGAGAAAATGAATGAACTATCAGATGGCAGTTGGCTTCCTCTCCATAAGACCATGAGGCAGTGGAAAGCCAGGGCCAGACCCCGGGACCACTGAGTCCCAGGCCTCTGCGCTGTGCTCTGAGGCCTTTCAGTCCTTGCTACATTGAGAGGTTACATGCTTATATGTTACATTTATCATATGTGTTAGGTACTTGACATAATATGTTTAACTCTTACAGCAGGTTAGGCGTTAATATCCGTTACAAATGCTTGCTGGCTACTAATTAGCAGAGCTGGTCTGCAGACCTGTGTCTGTGATTCCAAAGCCTGACTCCTCTCCACTGTGTCACACTGCCTCCACACAGTAACAGTGTCACACTTTAGATCACTTACATCCTGTAAGTCCTCCACAAGCACCATCACATTTCACTTTGGAAATATGAGTGGGTATCATAACCTTTGCAATAAGTAAGCAAGACCCTAGGTGAAATGATCAGATCAGAACCTAAGTCAGTTCCTGGCTCTCCGGCTCAAACCCTCCGGTTGTGTCTCATCTAACTAGAGTAAAGGTCTAAGTCTGTGACCTGGAAGGAGTCCACTTTCCTCTCCGGCCTCGACTTTCCTCTCCCCTCATTCTCTCTGCCCCACTCACATGGGCCTCCTTGCTGCTCCTCAGATACTCAGGGTCTTTATCCTGGCTGACCCTCCTGCCTGAAATGCCCTTTCCCCGGATACCACGGGATTCACTCCCTCAATTCCGTCAGGTCTTGGTGGTAAAGTCACCTTGTCACCAAAAGTCACCTTTCTGGTTGGACCTTCCCCAGACCACTCTTTCTCAAATTCCAGTCTAGCCCCCCAAATTTCACATGCCTTTCCACGCCTTAGTTTTGTCCTCTGCCTTCATCATTTTCGAGTATACTGTGTATTTCCTTCACTCATCATCATCTGCTTCCTGCTCACTAGAATGGAAATGCTGTGAAGAAATGCTTTTCTCTGTTTTTTTACTTCTCAACTCCAGCATCTAGAACAGGCTTAGCACAGAGTCAGACTCAATAAATTAGAAAACAGAAGGTGAGAAAGGTAAAGTGTTTTCTACAGAAAACGAAATGGCCCAGAAGTATGAGAGCTTAAACTGACACTGGACTTCTACTCTACGTTTTTTACTTTGGAGCCTAGCTAGGCCAAAATCCAGAAAAAAACATTGTAAGAAGTGTTATGAAATAAAACCCAGTTAATTATGAACACTTTTTATGTAATAGGTACTTTTAAAACAATTGTTTCATCAATTACTGTATCATAGAGAATACAGACCAGCCTTCCTTCAGGCGGTCTCTAAGCAGCAGGGATAATGAAAACAGGTCACAGAACTTCACATAAACTTAGGTATTTGTAGGCCTCTGATGCCGAACCTCTAAAATGAGAGGCTGCCATTGCGAAGTCACACACAGCTCTACATCTTGACTCCGTCACAAAAATGGATGAAATGCCCAGTTTTCTTAATTTGCTCAGTTCTAGACATGAACTGTACATGGGTGTTCTAGCAACTTCCCTCATACTTGTGTTTGGTTTCCTTGTATTTGTGCAGAATGTAGGCCTTTCATCTTACTGCGTTACATTGCAGGAGCAGCAGGCATGCCAGTCAACTCGTGCAGCCTTTGCTGTGGGAAGACTAAATGCTGCTCCCTCAGAGTTCCCCCAGCAACAGCCAAAGGCAGGGCCACTAAATCAAAAAGCCACCCAGGTCAGGAAAGGAAGCCTGTCTCCAGCATGGCCCCACGCTGCCACTCCCAAAGGAGGACATGCATGCAGGTTGTCAGACCTAAAAGGGAGTGCACCAGTAGGCAGGCTGCCAGTTGTCCAACTGTATACAGCAGTTTGGGCAAAGAGGGTTAAATGCAATATTTTGCATTGTGTCTCAGCCCAGTTCATTTATTTGGTAGAAACTCCCTCTGTGGAGAATAAAATTCAATTGTTTTTAGGTGGTGTCCATGTCCTTAGGAGCAGAAGGCAACTTTCCAAGCTCCTTCACATTAAGTGTACAACTCAGATAAAGTTTGTAATCCCCACTCCTGTGACAGTTATGCACAGTGGTTTATGACAAAGGAAATTTGCACACCATGGCAAGATGGAACAAATCTGAGAAAGTAAGAATGGCAAGCTAACTATTGAACTTGGGATTCAATCAGAATTGAACCAAAGTTTTAACTGGAAAACAAAACACCAGCATGTTCAGTTGCCTTTCTCTTACTCTGTTTACATTTGCTCCAGGAGGAATTGGTCTCTCCTCTCTCTTTATTATCCCTGAGCACTTTTGTATCTGCACTGGATTAAAGGCAGCTCGATTAATTTCTTTGCTTGAACTGAAGTTCCCTTAATTTGTTAACAACCATTACTCCTGTTGCCGGACCAGCCAATGTTTGGATTTCACAAATAAGTCTTCTGAATCAAAGCACCATCCCATGCCTACCATATTTATTCTTGAATGACTTTTCATTATAATGATAATTATCCTTTACAGCAAAACTACAAATAGGATCCTAATAACTAATGCACTGTTTATTTTTATTACATATTGGCATACCATTATATTTTTCTGTAATTTTTTCATATCACATCTTCATATCAGGTATCAGGTAGAAACTGTGTTACATAATCATTTGGCCTGGAATATGTGCTAGTTCTGTGAATAATTACAGATAATTGGGAATTTTTTGGTTAGATATCCTATACCTCCCTGGATCCACTGAGCCCACAGTCACTTGCTTTTATGAGCATGTTTCCTATGTCTCCCACTCAAGTGTTTACATAAAATGCTACAGATGGCCTGGCTTCAAACCTGCAGAGTATTCAACAAATAAGAGTGAATGTTAGAAGGAGCCAGTGGAAGAACCTCAATCATTTTACCCCTGGTGTTAACACTCCTGTGAGGCAAGTATGGATCCTCTAGAAATACTGTTCTGGCTGTATCAGTGACACCTTTAGGAATTGTTCCATGAGAGAGCATGAGAAATTTTCTGGAGTTTAAAAAATCAAAATGACATCCTTGGTAAAAAATTTCATGATGGTTTGAATACCATAGTTAAAACCAAGAATCTCTGGGAATTTGGTCCTGACGCTATTCTCAGAGCTTGTGTTGCATACATTCCACAAGGGCCTTGGGGGATGAAGCAGGCTTAGTTTTTTATTTTCAGCAATGTTTGTCTTCTTCACCGCTAAGTAGAACACTGGAATGTGACATTTGCTCAATTATGCCCATTTTTTATTAAGTATTTATCATTTTCAGTGTGACAGGTCTTATCTTAAAAAACAATCCGCTGCCCTTTGGTGAGTTCAGTTTGTAAAACAAGTAAGAGCAAGAGATTGCTCTTCTGGACATCACCCCTGGGTATGATCTCTCACTCTCTGTCCTAATGCTCTCCTCAGCAAGTCACATAACATTTATTGATCAGAGCATTTTATGGTTGATTCACTTTTAATTATTCCAAAATGTCATTTGGCTTCTTGCCTACAAGAGCTATAGTGCCAGATCTACTCAATAGCTTTGTAAATATGACTAATTCCATTTTCGGAAATAGGACCAAGAGAAAATTGCTGCCCTGCTAAAAGAAAAATTACTTTTTATGACTCGGAGGCTAATAGTGTAACCATAGATGACTTGTTTGTATCCCACTTTATAAATTTAGAAATCATGATTAATTCTTGGAAATGAAGTGCTTGTTGTAAAATTCATAAGTAGTGCTTTTTGCAAACTATACATTAGTGTATCAGAATTCACAGAATAGATAAATCTCTCGATGTGTAGAGTTGTATATTCCAAAGTATTTTGTGTTACAGAAATCAAAAATATTCCATTGTGCTTAAGCTGTTTCTTCTGAGAATCTCATTTTGTGGCCTAACATATGATCTGTCCTGGAGAATCTTCCATGTGCACTTGAAGAATGTGTTTTGGGGATGGAATGTTCTGTATATATCTGTTAAGTCTATCTCCTCAGCAGTTCCTAACATGTTATTTAAAACCACTGTTTCCTTGTTGATTTTCTGTCTGGATGATCTGTCCATTGATATAACTGAGGTGTTAATGTCTCATTATTTTTGTATTACTGTCAATTTCTGCCTTTATTTCTGCTAATATTTGCTTTATATATTTAGACGCTCCTATATTGGATGCATAGATATTTACAATTGTTGTATCCTCTCATTGGATTGATCCCTATTCATTGTGTAATGTCCTTCTTTGTCTCCTCTTACAGTCTGTGTTTTAAAGTTTGTTTTGTCTGATACCAGTATTGCTACCTCAGCTTTTTTTGTTTTGTTCTATTTTGTTTTTCCATTTGCATGAATATCTTTCTTCATCCCTTTCAGTCTGTGTCTTTAGTGTGAAGTGAGTCTTGTAGATAGGTCTTGTTTTTCTTATCCATTTAGTTACCCAGTGTCTTTTGATTGGAGCATTTAGTCCATTTACATTTAAAGTAATTATTGATAGGTATGTATTTATTGCTACTTTCT
This sequence comes from Smutsia gigantea, assembly GCA_032199065.1. Classification (NCBI taxonomy): domain Eukaryota; kingdom Metazoa; phylum Chordata; class Mammalia; order Pholidota; family Manidae; genus Smutsia; species Smutsia gigantea. The sequence goes on from JAVSCE010001004.1 coordinate 45,640, forward strand.
TAATTCTTTTCTGGTTGTTTTTGTAGTATTCTGATCCTTTGTTCTTTGCTTGCTCTTTTTGCTTATGATTTGATTATTTTCTTTAGAGTATGCTTGGATTCCTTTTTCTTTATTTTTTGTGGATCTATAATAGGGTTTTGGTTTGTGGTTACCATGAGGTTCATATAAAACATCCTATTTATATAGCAATCTATATTGTTGATGGCCACTTAAGTTTGAACACATTTAAAAGCACTAAATTTTCACTCCTCCAAGTTTTATGTATGTCATATTTACATCTTCCTATTTTGTGTGCCTCTTAGCTAATTTTTGTAATTACAAAATAATTGATTTTAATACTTTTGTCTTTTAACCTTCATATTAACTTTACAAGTGATTGATACTACTTTTATTACGTATTTGCTTTTACCAGTGAATTTTTATCCTTTCATGATATCTTCTAATTATGACCTTGTCTTTTCCACTTAAAGAAATCCCTTTAACATTTCTCATAAGGCTGGTTTGGTGGTGATGAACTTCTGTTTGTCTGGAAAACTCTTTCTCTCTCCTTCAGTTCTGAATAACCTTGCCAGGTAGAATATTCTTGGTTGTAGGTTTTTTTTCCTTTCAGCACTTTAAATATATCATGCCATTCCCTTGCGGCCTGCAAAGTTCCTGCTGAAAAATCAGCTGATAGCCTATTGGATGTTTTGTATATAACTATTCGCTTTTCTTTTGCTGCTTTTAAGATTCTCTCATTTATTTTTAGTATTTGACTTTTTAATTATTATGTGTCTTGGTACAGAACTTCCTGTGTTCCTCTTGTTTAGGCCACTCTGTGCTTCCCGGACAGGGATGTCTGTTTCAGGAAGTTTTCAGCTATAACAAGCTTTCCACCCCTTTCTCTCTTCTTCTTTTGGGATCCCCATAATGAGAATCTTAGTGTGCTTGATGTCGCCACAGAGGTGCCTTAACCTATCCTCATTTGTTTTCATATTTTTCTTTTTGCTCTTCAGCTTGGGCACTTTTCTACTACCCTGTCTTCCAGATTTCTGATCTGTTCTTCTACATTCTCTAACCTGCTCTTGATTCCCTCTCTTGTATTTTTCATGTCAGTTACTGTATTCTTCAGCACTGATTGGTTCTTTTTTATATTGCTATTTTTTTGTTGATGCTCTCACTGAGTCCATCCACTCTTCTCTCAAGTTTGGTGAGCATCTTTATGACTATTACTTTGAACTCTTTATCAGGTAGATTGCTTATCTCTATTTTGTTTAGTTCTTTTTTTGAGGTTTTGTCTTTTTCTTTGTTTGCAACATACTCTCTCCTTACCCTCCTCATTTTGTCTGATTCTTGGTGTTTGTATATGTGTGCGAAGTAGGTCAGCTATGTCTCCTCTCCTGTAATATCCCTCCCACTTGAGGGTCACCATGCCAGGGGTGTGGTTTCTGACTATGTTTCTGTCCCTGTACCCTTGATGTGGCCTTCCCTTTATGTCTTTAGCTATGGAAGCTCTATTCTGGCAGCCTTCAGGTCATTTTCAGAGTGAGTTGTATTATGTGTAGTTTAGCCTTGATGTGTCAGTGGGAGGAGGTGAACTCGGGATCCTCCTACTCTACCTCTTCCTGAAATCTATCAGTTAGATCTCTTCCATGATTGTATTTTCTCTTAGTGGTATCTGCATTAGTATCTTAACTAAGATTTTTAAAAATCCTACTTATCAAATTCTCAGTGTTTAAAAGACAAACATAAATTTTTTAGAATTTTTGAAAAAGTAAAATATTAAATGACTCAACACTTACTTAGATTTCAGCTAAGAATAAGATTGAATTAGCAATCTCAGACTCTCACATACATTTGTCCTTACCTATGTTAATGAAACTTGCCTGCAAGCAGTGCTGCATGTTACCAGGCTTAAGCAGAGCAATAAAACAATTTCTGAATCCAGGCACCTTTTTGAAGACCTATTACCTTGGGTGCACTCATGTAAGCCTACAAAACTATCAGTTGTAAGCAACTGAGGGAAGTAAACAAATGAATGTTCTCAAATGTCTAGGCTTTCTGAACATTATATGATTGAAAATCAGCCAAGTTTAATGCATACTGAGAACTGCTGACAATTCGGTGAAGAAAACGAAACCCAGAATGGCAAATAATATTCGGGACGTTGACCCATGAGCCTGGTGTTCCATTCCCTCCTACCTCCACTCCTGCCATTTCTTTGAGGGGGAGGGAATCCTCTGAATTTGTAGGATGATGGACTCTCCTAAGGCAGCTTCTTTACTCTAAGTCTTGCTTAGCTCAGTTCCCTGAGTGTGGCAGAGGGGAACACTTCCCACACCCTCTATAATCAGCATCCTGGGGGGCCATTTCCACACAACCAAGGCCTCATTCATCTATTCATTCAAAAAATGTTTCTTGAGTGCCTTTTCTGTCCCAAACACTGGGATTTCAGCAGGTAACAAACATAAAAATGCCTGACCTCGGGGAGCTAACGCTTTAGTATGGTTCCTCCTAGGAGTGTGTCCAAGTTGGATTCAGCTTTAGGAGCAGACAGGTTGTCTGAGAAGCCTCAGGAGTTTTGAGGGCCACATGACCTGTTTCTGTGCCCTCCTCCAAAAGGCTTTATGCCTGCACAAATGTGGAAGCAGACACACTTCTGCCTATTCAAAAAAATGTGCAGAACAGTTGTCTTCAGTATTATACAAATTGTTTTTCTGCACACAAGCACATACAGACATATAAACTCAGTTTGTTGTTTTGTGGCCTGAAATCGCAATCCCACATCATCTGTCATTCATTTTAGCCTATTAGCAGTTGTTTCTAACATTTGAATGAGTTTTTCTGAATATACCTGGTATTGTTTGACTACCATCCCAAAAATATTTTAAGATTCCATTTTATGAATTAAAAAATATCATAGGCTTTTTAATAGGCTGAGAGCAGTTTGGTAATATCTGGCCTCATTATCCTTTTAAGGTTCCTTCATGCTCTAAAATTCCGATTCAGTGATTCCTTTTAGAAGCTGAACCTGCGCAACACAATGGGTAGAAATACTGCAGAGAAAGCTTTTGATACTCTGAGGAGAATGTGTAATTCCCATACATTGATTTTAAATGCAATTAAAGAGCCACAGTTTTTCAGAGGGAAGAGCAAATTTTGGCCAAAGAGTAGTAATTGCAGAGGTTAGGTCCTTGATCTGTCTGCAGGGGGTTCCAAGGGTTCTGGATTATGTAGGCAAGTGCTTCTGAACATTGGTTCAGTTTTCATGGGTCTCAACTTTCAGATTGTGAACACCATTAAATAGTTTCTAGTACTTGGTGCCTGTGATTTCATTATTAGAAGCCAGTGATTTCATTATTAGAAGCAAGAAAGTTATTAGCCATTCCTAGAGTTGGGTCCCAAACCCCAAGCTCTACAACTCCAGACTGTGTTTCAGGCAGCAAAACAAGTCCCAGGTCTAGTTCACTGAGCTTTCAGAGTGAATGTCAACTCCAACCCAGTCTTCTTCTGGGTCCTTTTGTTGCTGTGCATACCTGAAGTTCACTTATTCTCAGTTTTAGAGGCACTACTTGAAATTATATAATCAGGTGTCAGTTTGTTAACCTAGAAATTCAATTTGAGGAAATGAGTAGTAATTTTTTTGGTCACCACCTTTTTAATGATCTTTCAGAAGCTGTTTGAAATCAATGAAATATAACACTTTCCTTGGATCCAGTGAAAAAAACCACCCACATTTGTGGGCAGCATTCTCAGGGAAAGAGTAGGTAGATCCAGAGAAAAGCAAATCTGATAGCCCTTTGAACAGTCATGGAATTAGCCAGATTTCCTGAAATCATCCTAGGAGACTATCAAAAGCCCTAGAGGAGCTGAACTTGAGAAAAAGTGGGAACTTGACCATATAAGCTTAAACGTAAGTGTAATAATATAAGCACAGGCCCCTAAATTTCCCAGGGGATAAATAGCATGTGATACCTGTAAAAGAGCCACTGATGGTTATGAATTTAAAATATAAATTTGAGGTTGAAGAGAAGTGACTTTGGCTGTGTATCAGAGACAGGGTCTTGCAGGATTGCTTTTGAAATTTGAGGATGTTAGAAATCCTATGCTGCTCCAGCCGTTTCTGGAAGTGTCCTCGGATAGCACTTTTTCAGGTTGGGGCCAAGAATGGTGGAACTTTCAGAAAGCACAGAATTACCTGATGATGTGACTAGCAAGCTGGAGAAGATAGCCTTCTGAACTCTGAGTTTGTATTCTGTATTTGTCATTGTCTGCTGGGTGCAAGGCACTGTGCTGGCTATAGGTATGTAGTGGTGAGTGAGACAGAGACTCCCTGACTTTATGGAGTGAATGGTCTAGTCGGGGAGACAGATAAACAGGCTGGTGTTCAGTTGCACATTGTGACAAGTGCTGTGAAGGAAAAGGACTGACATGGTTTGGGGATGCTACCGGAGTTTTGGTAGTAAGAAAAGGCCTTTCTGAGAAAATGCACTTATGTTCTAGCAGTATTTTTTTTTTGAAGTGTCATACAATATCCTATTAGTTATAGGTGTACATCACTGTTCAGTATTTTTAGACATTTTAGAAATGAATTCCCACAATAAGCCTAGTCACCATCAGTCACCAGATAAAATGATTACAGTATCATTGGTTATATTCCCTATGCTGTATATTACATCTCTGACCTATTTTGTAACTGGAGGTTTGTACGTCTTAATCCCCTTCACCTACTCCACTGCTTCCCTCCATAATCCCTCCCCACTCTGGTAACCAGCAGTTTGTTCTCTGTATCTGTGTCTCTTTCTGTTTTGTTTTTTAGATTCTACAGATAAGTGAAGTCATGTGGTGTTTATCTTTCTCTGTCTGACTTATTCCACTTAGCATAATACCCTCGGGGTTCATCCATGTTGTCAGAAATGGCAAGGTGTCATTTTTTTTATTGCTGAGTAATATTCCGTTGGATGTATTCTTTATCTGTTGATGGACAGTTTGGTTGCTTCTGTATCTCCATTTCACTGGTGTTTTTTCTGGGGTTTTATCTTGTTCTCTCATTTGGAACACCTTCCTCTGTCTCCTCATTTTGTTTGACTTTCTGTTTGCTTCTGTGAAATAAAACAGCTACCCCCACTTGTCTTGAAGCAGTGGCCTTGGGTAGGTGTGCCCCTCTGGAGACCGAGCATGCCTACAGCTTGGCCGGCTGAAGCAGGCGCAGGCTGGCGGGGGCTTCCTGGAGCGCACTTTGTTGGGGCTGCCTCGGTGCAACAGCTGGAGCTGGGGCAGTTTGCACCAGGGCTACCTGGTGGATTGGCTGGAGCTGGAGTGGGCAAGGGCTAGGGGGTCCCAAGGCACTCCACTCCAGGACCTCCCAAGTGGGATGGCTGGAGTGGACGCAGGCCGGTGGGTCCCAGAGATCACTATGCCAGGGCTACCTTGGCTAGGCAGCTGGAGCTGGGGTGGGAGCAGACGGGGTACTGGGGCATACGGTGCCAGGGTCACCTGTGGGTACAGCTGGAGCTCGTGTGGGCCAGGTATCCAGGGCACGCACACTAGGGCAGGCCTAGCAGGCCATCTAGAGTGGCTGGACCCTGCCCCTGCCTGCACTAGCAGTGTGGAGGGGGAAGGTAAGAAATAGCGCTTGCCTCATGCCTACAGCCCCACAGAGTTCCAGCAGTTCCCCTCCTTCTCGGCAGATGCCATAGCGTTAATAAGTGTATCTCCTTCACTCGTAGTCTAGTTGCCCTTTAAACTGCTGTGTCCCCGCTGTGCCCAGGGTGGGCGCGTCTGCATGGGCCCCCGTCATTGCTGTGTCCCTGTCCCTCCTGCCCTCCTCTGTGTGGTCCCTCACACTTGCAGTGCAGCAGCTGTTCAGGTAGCCCAGTGCTTCTTCAGGAGAAATTGCTCCATGTGTAGCGGCAGATTCAGTGTGTCCATGGGAGGGGGTGAGTCAGGGTCCTCTGTGCTGCTTGCTGTCATGGTCACCCCCGACCAGTATTTTAAATGTAATTGTGCTGCTCTCACCATACTCTGGTAAGCTGTGTAAAGGAAGAAACCCCATTTTCTTCTGTAATTCCTCACAGTTTAAGGCACTTAGTAAATGTTGACTGACAAGTCTAGGATCCATCATATGGTGTCTTGTTTGCCTTTAGAAAACTGTCCCTCTAATTTGTTTACAGAAAATGGAATCTAAGTGCTTGTAAGAGTCTGTAACAGCTCCTGGCACATAAGCAGTTATTCAAGTAACTATTGAGTGAATGAGGGAAATTTACAGATTGAGTTTGATTTCTCAGTTAAAAATGATCTCAGTAATGTGACGAAACCACAAATCTTCTATTTTCGCTTCAGGCCCATGCTTCCTAACTCACGTTCCGACCGTTCTTCTCCCAAGAGTGGTACCATCTGGTCCCAGGGCTCCACCCATCTCTCGTCTACACATAACTCCCAAGTGACGGTTCTAGCCCTGTTTCTTCCTGCCAGTCAGTCCGCACTCCTGTTTCCTACTGCTCGCTGGTCCTCTCCACTAAGTCCTCCTGGGCCCTCAGACACACACATGCAAGTACCTGCTCTGCGGCTGCATGGAGTCCCCTCCCCTCCTGAGCCTCCGTTCAGAGGTCACCACCTCGGAGAGGCCTCCCTGAGCACCACATGTCATACTGCCTGCCCCTCCCACCCACCCACACTCATTCCCTAACACCTCCGTGCTGTATTTTCCCCCTAGCACTCACTTACCCTTCTGGATTCTTTGCTCACTTATTTATTTTCTGTCTCCATTCCTTCACTCTCCTTTTATGAGAATTAATCTCTGTGAGGACAGGGATATTTTTTTTTCTGTTTTGTTCACTACCATATCCTCAGTGCCTAGCACATGGTAGGAATTCAATAAATGTTTGTTAAATTAATGAATATATGTAATGTTCGGGCATTATGTATCATTATGCTCATACTGCACTAGAAGACCTAGTGAACAAGTCAGGATGTCCTGTCCTGTAAGTGCAACAGCTACAAACTCAAGCTGATATTAGCTTAAATGTAAACTGGTATTAACAGTTACAAATAATAACTGATACTGGTTACCTGATGGGAACTCAGATACCAAGAGTGCCTTTGCCATAGGTGATGTGATTTTCTGAAATGGTAACCAGTTCTTGGTTGAGTTCAGAAAAATGCAGTATTCCCAGCATAGCGGAGTGTTTATAAGAATGTATTCGGAAGCTACAGCATTGGGAGGCCCTGTTTGCCAGCTGAGTGGCTAGTCACATGACAGCTCTGTGCTCCGGTTTTCTCATCTATAAAATCGGGATTATAATAATAATGCTTGACTCGGGGTTGTTACGAGAATTAGGTGAACAGTGTCTAGTGTACAGAAGCACTATATGTTTATTAAATAAATAAAATAATTTTAGTTTTATTCCTGGAAATTTAGTGTATATAAAACCCATGTAAAAGTACTTTATATTTAAGTATAAATCAGTGAGGTTCTATCTAGACTAATAATAGTAATAATCAGGGGATTTTTTATCTACATGAATATTTTTTGAGATACAGGACAGTAGCTGCATGGGACCGCCCCTGTGCATTGCAGAATGCCCAGCCGCCTGGCCTCTGCCCGCTAAATTCTAGTAGTTTCCTTCAGCTACTGTGGCCACTACAAGAGGTCCCCATAGGTCGGCCAGTTTTACATACACTGCTTAGGCCCACGCTCTTTTTGCGCATGAAATCATGATAGATCTTCTAACTAGAAAGGCTCTTTCTCATTCAACTCCCCATTGCTCAGTGCCCATAACCCATATACTATTTAACAAATTCTGGTTTGTCTTACAGTTAAACCTGATATCCCTCCCTTCCTGCCTGTGGCTCTCCCAGCTGGAAATCTCTCCTGTCAGAGATATTCTGCTTTTGTTTCTTCCAGCAAAGGGCAGGCATGGTGTTTGCTGGGAGCTCTTGGCTCTTGCCTGTGTTCTACCTCAATCCTCCAGAAGGGTCTTCAGGTCAGGAGCACATACTGCGTTTCCATCACTTCCTCACGGTGTCCTTTCCAGTGGAGAGGGGGCAGTTCTGGTTCTGTACTCTTCCCCTCACTCCGCCTTCACAAAAGCCAGACAGTTCCTAAAGGAGTCAAACCTCTTTTCCGTGAGTGTGTTAGCACTGTTGAATACAATGGAACACTTACATATTGGTTATAAAGAGAAAGATCAATGTTGGAGTTCTTGTAGGTTTCTTAGAAGCAGCACTTGAATTGGGCCTTATATTGGGATTAATAGAATTTGAGTAAAAAAGAACAAAAATGGCTGTTTTTTTAAAAGCAGAGGAAGAAATACTAGGAGAGCTACAGTGCACAGTGTGTTGGAATGGTCAAAACCAGGCTCAGGTTGAAAATTGGAGAGGAGATGCGCTAGGTGTAGTGGAGTCAGCTAATGGCCGTCTGAAATTCACTGCACAAATGTGACATTTTATTCACTGTTCATTATAGTCCCATCTTCTTTTCCCTTCTCCTACTTTGTCTCCCTCTTCTTACCATTTTGGGTTTTTTCCTCCTTATTTTTGCATTATTTGTTTTGGTTGAAAGTATCTCTTTCAGTCTGTGAATAGGTAGATTTTAATTGGACCTCTCATGCCCCCCACATTCCCACACACACACCTCACACCCTACCAGATTCAGGAACACAGATAGCCTGTCACCACTTGTCACCAGCCTGGCTTACACAGAACAACCTCCTGTTAAGATTAATGTCTGATTCTGAGTAGAAATATGTTTGATCACGTATGCTTATTTGCAAAGCACCCAAGTCTTGTCACTTCTTAAAATTAAACTTTCTGTAAAATTTGTGGGTATTGAATTCTGTCTGTGGTCATGGTTCTGGTATGTATGTTAGTCAGCCTCCAGCTTACAGCCTCCTGGCAGGCCATTCTCAACTCAGTTATTGTGCCTTTGATGTAGGCTGTTCAAAATTCCACATCGCCTAGACTTTTTCCACCTCCAGCGTCCAGGCACTTTTTCTTGCTTCCTCAGCGCTTCTGAGCGTTCAGAATCACATTTTAGTGCTCACGTTTGAAGCTGTTCATCTCCTTTCCTTTTTACTTGCCTGATTCATTTTGAGTTTGAAGTATTCCTATTTTACACCTTTTTCCTGATCAGATCAGTGTTTTATCTCATCCGTTTACTTCAGAAGGCCCAGAACATAAGATTATTCCTATCAGCATGCAGCACCCAAATGTTTGCTGATAGGAGAGGGAGCGGGAACCTTTAATATTTCCTCCCTGTGCCATTCCTTGTGGACCTTCCTGCACTAAGCATGGCAGGCGTGGCTCAGCAGTCTTTTCACCTGACTCAGCTCTCACAGGCTCCCTGATCCGATGCGTGCTGTGCCCTCTCCTGTCAGAGAACCCCCGAACTGTAATGTCTCTTCTTACTGGGCGCTTCACTTTAACAGTGGAGACCAGCCCGAATGCACACCCTGCCTGTGACTCCGTCAGAGGCCTTTCCTTCCCTTCTGCCAGAGCCACCAGAGTCTTCCAGTTCTCATCTCTCCAGTTAGAACCTTCTCTCATATCTTTTATTCACACTGAGGTGCATATTATAGGCAACAATTGAAAATGCTGTCCTTTCCGGGGTGGTTGATTATTAACTGCACTCAAAGCCTGAAAGTAAAGGATAATAGGAGTTTTCATCTGCCCCTCTTGAGAGTAGTTTTGGGGCCTCTCTGCGGCTCCTTGGAGCATTCCATGTGACAGATGCCAACAGCCAGTGGAGGGGCCTACAAAGATCATGGGTTCCCATTAGCTATTTCCCAATCTGTCCTCCCTTAATCAAAATAATCGGAACCTCATCAGAAATGACGAGACCACTCACTCAATGACTAAGGCAGCTAGTACTCGTGAGGTCACACAGAGAGGGCAAAAGAATATTGCTGTAGCCCCTTCAATGGTTTTTTAGAGGTGTTGGGTACCTTGGGACCTCTAATGGCATGTCACTTCAAACCCTAAAATAGCTAACTTGTCATGCAGAAGAGGCTTCCTGTGTGCAGCTTTAGACACTCACAGCTGACCTGGTAGACTTCTTCTAGTAATGCTGATTATTTCCTTGGACCAAAAGTCATTATCTCAGAAAGCAGTGAAGGCCAGAACCCATTTTAAAGCCACCCAGACTATTCCTGGCCTGAGTCTCCTTCTGCTTGGGCTTAAAATAGTGATGCCTTTTTAGTCGTGACAGGGGCTCCCAGGTTTTGGAATCAGGTCATAGCTTTAGTTTACCCTCAAAGCACCTGAACTTATATCCCCAGGTTTTCCATCTCTTCTTGATATTTAAAGTATTAAAGAACTCCAGTTTTCAGTTTGAACCATAGCAGGCACACAGGCTCTAATGACTTCTGCAGGTGGTTTGGGCTATTTTCGAGAATGTAGTCTTGATCTTAAACTGTCATCTGGATTCTGAGTTAATCCAGGAAAGCAGTAAAAATTAGATGTGTATTACAGCGCTAATACATATGTTTTCCATTATTTGGTCATGCATGCCCCAGCATGCACACATGCACGCACGCGCGCACATACACACACACAGTCTTTCAGGTTTTTTTTTTAATGGGGGGGGACCATGGGTCCAAAAGGAAATGGCTGGTATGACACCTTGCAATCTGAACCCAGTCACATGTTCTGAGTGAAATAACTCCAAATACGTTTGGAGGTTGTCTTTCTTCTATCTCCTGCTTTTTGGAAAACACTTGGATAGGAAACACTGGCTAACTCATAGGCATTCAGAGTTAATTCTCTAAAGATAAGCAAGATGGTCACTTAGGACTTCCCTAAACTCTATACTTCCCATGGACACACCAAATCTACAACTACATATGGATCATTTTCCTCAGAAAAGGATCTGAAAACTAGACGAACTGCTTCTCCACAACAAAGGGTAAAAAGACCACAGAAAGAACGGGTAGGAGGCAAAGGCCCGGTTTCACCAAAAACGCAGCTCTTGGAATGGCGACACAGCAGGGAAGGGTCTTACCGGTCCAGAACTTCTCCTGTGTCAGGCACCCTAACCCCGGGACCCAGCCAGGTGAGCCCCCAAAACATCTGGGTTAGAGAACCAGCAGGGCTGAAAGGGACCCAAACTGCTACGGGAAACTGAGATTCCCATTTTAAAGGGCTCACGTGTGGTCTCAGTTACCCTGAGACCTAGGGAAAAACAAGCAGTTTGAGAGGCACCTATACTGTATGTGGAGGAAATTCATTGCTAATCCCAAAGCATCTGCTGGAGGGGCAGGGAATGGTTGAGACTCTTTCCAGGGACAGAGGATGGCAGACAGACAAGATGCCAGCCCACAGGCGGGTCAGCTCAGAAGTGGCACCATCCTGCCATATGGCTAAGACAGGTGGGGCAAACAGTCACAGCACTACCCCACTGCCTGGCAGAAGCCAGAGAGCACAGCCCATTGCAGCACTCCCCTGCTGCCTGGCTGCGGCAGGTGAGCATGGACGGTTGCAGCATTCTCCCACTCCCAGCCTAGAGCTGGCACACATGCACAGGTGAGGCACTGTCTCACTACAGTCCTGAAACCCACACATCTCAAGACATTTTCCCACTGCCTCCTGGGCCTGTGAGTGCACCTCACCCGCTGTGCTCTCCAGCTGCCCCACTAAAGACAGCAGGTGCATACAGTCCACACAGAGGACACCCCTTGATCTCCTGGCCCTCGCGGCCAAGGGGGCAGGCGTTCCTGAGCTCCACAGGAGGGTAACAGTCGGGAGAACAGTTCTTGGCAGGACAGTACCCCCCAGGCACTTCACAGACAACAGAATGAAAACCCCGGTCTTCCTGTGAAAAAGGCCTATTTTTGGAGCTTTGAGCTAAGGGGTAAGCTTCAGGTTTCCCACATACCTGAAAGCTAAGTCGCTCCTAGGAGGCCTGAGCAGGGAACCACCATCCTTGCATACCCCCGTGGCCTCACTAGAGCTTGATGAGACCGCCCAGAAAGGGCCTTATATGATCATCTGGAGTCCCAGTTTTTGCAACTGTCACCCAGGGGACACTCCCAGATTTCCTGGTGTAGAGGCAAACAAGGATTATGATTGTGGGCCCCAGATAACTGTCCTGTTCATAGAAACAAACACAGAAAGCCAAACAAAATGAGACAGAGGGAAATGTTCCAAACAGAAGAACAAGATTAAATCCTCAGGGAAAAAAAAAAGAAAGAAAAAAAAGTACTAATGGAATAGAGATTAGGAATTTGCCCTGATAAAGAGTTCAAAGTAATGGTTGTAAAGCTGCTCACCGAACTTGAGAGAAAAGTGGATGAGTACAATGAAAACTTCAACAAAGAGACAGAAAATATGAGAGTACCAAACAGAAGTCACAAAGCATTCATTCATGATAGAAACTCAACAAAGTGGGTATATAGGGAATGTACCTTATATAATAAAGGCTGTATGTGATAAATCCACAGCTAATGTCATACTCGATGGTGAAAAGATGAAAGCTTTTCCCTCAAGATCAGGAACAAGACAAGGATGCCCACTTTTATTCAACATAGTATGGGAAGTCGTAGCCACAGCCATTCAGCAAGAAAAAGAAAGAAAAGGCATATGAACTGGAAAGGAAGGGTCAAATAAAACTGTTACTATTTGCAAATGACGTGATACTGTAGATAACCCTAAAGACTCTACCAACACACTGTTAAAACTGATATACAGAAATCTATCAGAGCAGTCAGGAAAACAATGCCATCTACAGTTGCATCAAAAAGAATAAAATAACCTAGGAATAAATGTAACCAAGGAGATGAAAGACACATACACTACAAAACTATAAGACATCAATGAAAGAAGTAGAAGAAGGCACAAAGAAACGGAGAGATATTCTGTGCTCATGGATTGGAAGAATTAATATTGTTAAAATATTCATACTACCCAAAGAAATCTACAAATTCAGTGCGGTCCCTATCGAAATACATGGGTCCAAGATGGTAGCGTAGAAAGAGCCCAAGCCCACTTCCTGTCACATTCACATCACAGCAGCAGCCAGCTCTTTTTCATCTCTAGTAATGCTGGCAAAGAAGAAAATTAGTTTTAACTGAAATAAGAGATTTATAAGACTTGTAATTAGAAATTCATCAATGGAGATTACTTTAAAAATTGAAACAGATAACCAACCAGTAGAAATGGAGGAATGCTGTCTTCTATTAGTTTTAAAATAGAGCATATCATCTGTTCAAGGTATTTAAAGTCAATGGATTGTTAGATCTGTCCAACAGTTAACTTTTGGGGGGTTGTAGACCCCATTGAGAATCTGACGCAGCTCGTCTCCAGAAAAACGCACATACAGGTAAAACTTTGCATGCAATTTCAGGGGACTTCAGGACTCCCTCAAGTCTATGCATTAGGCGCTAATTTAAACACCCAGGATTAGATGATTTCCTTAGATCTTTCATAGCCTCCTAAGTGACAAGTTTCATGGCTCAGTCTTCCCAAATGTAACAATGGAATCTGAAGATCAAGCGTCAAACTTTGGACTTTCTTCCTCTAGGTTTATGATACTTGGCATGCACAGTGTTAAAAAAAAAACAGAATAGAAGTACCTCTACTTTTAAATTCAATTTTTTGTCCTAGAGAAGCCATATGTTTAATTTTTAAAATGACCGACTGGCTCTATCTCCTGTTCATAAAAGGCAGCACAGGACTAGGCCTTCACTAGCAGCCTCTCTTCCCGGCCCCCTTGCCCAGAGATGACAGTGCAAGCTGAGAGGCCACACAGACTCCCTAGCATTCTTCCAAGTTCACACAGCTTCTAACTGTATTGCTGCGAATGTCCAGCTGGACTTGAAAAGTATTACCTATTTGTAATTCATCAGTTTTATGCCGAGGTTTCATTGACTACGAGTTGGAAAATTACCACCCAGAATTACAAATCAGGAAGTAATTTGGCCTTCCCTAAAACAAAGAGCTTCCATTCTCTTCTGTGTAGGAAACTCACGGTAGTAAGTTACCCTGTACACATTAACCAGGGCTTTATATGGTTTTCCTGTTCCCTTTTGCAAAGAGCCTCTAGTTGACCTGCAAGTCCCTTCAGTCCCAAATTGCACATGTACATGGCTCTTTGTACCTGGAAGTAAGAACTCTGGAATTGAAGATCGCCTTAGTAGGGAAGGGCAGTGACAGTGATCTCTGCAAAAGAGCATCGTTGTCAGATGTCTAACTTTTTTTGGTCTTTATTCTACTTTATGTTCTTAAGGCAAACCCTTAAATTCATAGTTGGGAATATCTTAATGAAATCAGAAATGTTCCTGATGAATAGGAACCCAGCAGTCTTGGCCAAGGTCTCCTCACCATTTGACGAACATTCCTTCCCATTGTTGAAAGGGAGGGGGAGAGCTTCAGTATTGCCCCCTCTGCCCCTCACTACAGTCTCCTATTCCAGTTGCTCCAGTCACGGGGATATACTGCATGGAAAACAAGGCACGGAATGTCTGTAGACAGGTGCTCTGCCGTGTGAACTCTGACCATGGCTCCAGTGCTTACCGAGCCAGCAGAGGTTGTTTGGGAGCTGAAATTGGGGACAAGACAGACCATCTCTGCAGCAGCCCAGCTGTAGTAGCTCTGCCTGGCGAGGTCCCTCTGTACCCTTGAAAATGTATTGACAGTTCATACCTTAGAGCTCACGGATGTCTTTTTGGGATTGGAGCTCGGGCAGAATTGCACATTCTGTTGAATATTTATTCCTTGTACATATTCTTCTCTGCAGAGAATGTGATCAATGGGCAAGATTACGAAGTGATGATGCAGATTGACTGTCAGGTGATGGACACCAGGATCCTCCACATCAAAAGCTCCTCCGTCCCTCCTTACCTCCGAGATGAGCAGAGGAATCAAACCAACACCTTCTTTGGTTCCCCTCCACCAGCCCCGGAGGCAGCGCACGTTGTCAGCACCATCCCTGAGTCACTACAGTAGCGCCCGGGGCTGCACTGGAAAACTAAGAGTGGGACCTTGCCTAACCGCAGAGCAGGTGAGGGATGCTGCTTTCTGCCCCCTTGGTGGCGAGCACTGCCCCGCAACAGAATCAGGGGACACAGAGAAAAAAAGCTGCTCTGTTTTCCACCATCTGCCCACCTACTTGGAAAGCACTGAAATCAGATGCAAGGGGAACAGCATTTCTCCAGCAGCGATCCAGCCCTGCACCCTCCAGCGTTGCCTGGTGTAGATTTTTTTCTGTACCTTTCTAAATTTATTCCCTCTGTGTTTGTTTTGTGTTTAAGTAGTCATCTTCTTTCAAGTAAGATCCACTTCCCCCCTTCTGCCATTTCAGTTATTGATACAGTAAAGGGATTTTTATTTATGGCTATGCAGCACTCAGATGCGTCCACTGCTGAGAGTTCCCATCAGTTTAATGCAGACCCACTGTGGATATTGTGCCTATTGGAAAGCACATTCCCAAAACAGGACAGCCAGAAAGGTATCCCAAGAGTCAAAACAATTCGGAGCTTTAGGTAAAAGGGAAAATCCGCATTTGATAAAGTTTATGTTGACTTGGGATTTGCAGTTCACATCTCACCCTACACATGGGAACTGCCTTGGGGCTCGGGGTGGGTAGCAAATCTGAGAACAGGAAATGGAAGAGAAGGGTCACTGGGGGCCTCTGACAGAGGAGACGGCTCCCCTAGCACACGCATGCACAGCCCTGAGTTAGGTGCAGCTGCCGTTTGAGATGTAAGTCGCAGCTGCCATTTCTCGGGAGGACTCTAGGCTGCCGAGCATTGGCCTCCATACTTAGGTCTCCTCTTTCCCCATCCGCTGCAGATCATCCAGACCATGGGACAAATCCTTCATTTTATCGTGACTCCCCACGCGCACTACACACCTGCTATCACTGTGGGGACACCAAGTGCAGCAAAGGAACACATGGTGACTTTAGACTAAGCAAACGAGAGCTTTTTCTCTTGAGAATTGACAAGTATTTATTCCTTAATACTATGCAGACAGGCAGGCTTGGGGTCTTGCCAGGGAATGCATCCCATAATATGGCAATAATTTTCAGTCTCCCCAGTAAAAAGGCATGTTAAAGGATTAACTATTTGTCTTCCTGTGGTTAAAAAAAATAACCAAAAAAAACCCCTACTGTGTTCATTTCTGTTTTACTGTCCTTTCGCTACCCTCTTCTCACCGGAACTTACTCTGCAAACGGGGCCTCTACCCGAACAGGCTTGCCTTTGTCAGATGTCTTCCCTTCCGTCCCACACCGGATCAGCCTCTTCCTCCAAAGACTGGTAAGGGAAAGAGAAATTATCTCAACTCCTCCATCCTAAATAATTTTGAAGAATCATTAACACTTTGAACTCCCTGGTGCCTCTCCACCCAAGCTCATTAGATGCTGTCTGGGGAAACCAGTTACACTTTTGTGAGGGGCAGAAGGGCTCTGTGGCTCTGTTACCTGGTAAGTGTCTGTTAAGCGTCTTCGGCTCTGTACGCACAGACCATGGTAAAGCCAGCACAGTTATCCCCTGTGCTTTGGCTGTCTGGGGAGATTTTCAGACAAGAGCCATTTTCCCTGGGCACCATTCTTCCTTCTAATGGGTGCCAAGGAACGGAAGACCCGTGGGCTGCAGGGCAGTCTTCTCACGGACTGTCTTCTCCTGGCCCTGCTCTTTCCCATCCTGTCCTGTGACTTAGCCAAACCAGCAACGGTGATTGGCCACCTGGCCTTTCCCAAGCTGCTGGTTTCTTGGGTGAGCTGCTGTCGCTGTCCGGCGGATACAAGCACAGAATACCTGCCCGGTTGCACCTGGTGCTGCCTCCCCACCTTTGCACTGACTCGCAGAAGGACAGACCACCACCCAGCTGCTATTTTAGCACTTTGCTTTTTACTTTATCCCTCCGGTCCTGCTTTTCCTGGGCTCATTGGACCAACTCGTCAGACGGAAGACTTCAGCTGCGTTTCGTGAGCCCACCTTCCTGCCTCTCTTCCTGGTGGAAATGTGGGTGACAGGAAGGAGTCATGACCGAAGAGCACACAGGTCTTAGCAGGGCGTGCCCGGCGTGAGGTAGGGCACCTGCAAAGGGACAGCCAGAAGCGATCTGGAGCCTTGCCTGCTCTCATCAGAGCTGACCCTTCAGCTCCTCTTCCTGAATTGATCTTTTTGAGATGAGGAACAGGATTCTCCTCAGGGTAATGTTTGGAGAAATGAGTGAAAGGCAGGCTACTGACCCCTGCAAAGAAGCTTCTGCTCTTTGATTGCCGTCAAAGCCATTATTAGCCTGCAGGACAGCAGTAGTGGTTATGTTAATGTGTCTGCTAGCACAAGCCCTTAGGAAATGGGAAGGTGCTCTGCCTGATTAATAAATAAAACTTATGTTTTGGCCTAATTTGGGGGGGGTGGGTTGCCTTTTGGGAATTGCAACCAGGAATTATGGGAGATACATACGTGAGCGTGTATCTATACCCATATATATATTTTTAATTTATTAAGTTTTTAAGTGGTTTTTGCAAGCTTGTGAGAAAATTAGATAAATTCACAGAGGAGGCAAGTCTCCATTCTTCGATGACTTTGTGCTGCTGATCATACTGTCCTGGGATGTAAAGGTCGAGGTGCTAGGAACCGTGTTCCCACCTGGTTGCAAGTCCCAAGCTGTTTGGCTTAATGGAAGTGGATGTTCCCTCGTGCTATCCCGAGTCATGTCAGAAGCTTCTTCCCGTGGGATTGACTCACGCAGCAGAACAGGGACAGCTCCATTACCGGGGCCTCTTTCCAAAGTTAGGGCTTGGAATGAATGTCCTGTTTGCCATGCTTGTAGTTTGGAAACTTTACACTAGATTATTGGGTGGCGTTGTCTTTTCCTAAGTAAAAAAAAATCCCCCATGCTTTTGTAGAAAGCACAGAGCATCTCCTGATTTTTCTGTAATTGACTACAAGCTCTTGCACAAAGCTGGCATTTCTTTGCCTTTGCTTGTTAGCAAGAAGTAGACACAGAGGTATTTGAAAGCAGTTATGTTATGAGTCATTCTTGACTGTTCTGAATAAACATTACTAAGAAACAGACTAGGAACTTGGGATTCAAATGGATTTTTCTATCATTTTTAAAGAGACAACACTGTCATGATCAGACCTTCCTGGCGTGAGTTCCCCTCCTGGCCGCGTACCGGCCGTTGTCAGGGCAGTGACCCTGGGGAGGCTCGGCCGCTCTGCCGTCCGAGTGATTAAAACCAGAGACCTCTCAGACTCCTTGTGGCTTTTGTACTGTCTTCTGATTCTTGCCATTTTACTAAGCTCAGGTTGTGAAACTTGACAGAAAAATATCACATGGAAAATTATGTCATTTTATTTGACTTTCTAACACTGAAAAATTTCAAAGCGACTTCAACTTTCAACTGCCTAATAGAAGTGACTGCTTTACTAATGAGCCAGAGTAAGATTCTGCGATCCTCCTATCTGACCTCATGGAAATTTTCTGCCCACGAAAGCCCTCTTTCCACTACACACTGGCGCACCCGCTTGGCTTCCTGTAGTAGATCCACAGGACCTGAACTTCCGGTGAGACTTTCTTACTGTTGGCTGTTCATACAAATCAACCCCTCAAATAAGATTGCTTGATGCCAAAATTGACAAACACTTGTAACCGCCTATGGACCCCTCGTTCTTTACCAAGAGGTTATTTTTGCCAGTTCTAGGTCATTTTAATTTACAGAAATTAGGATCTTTGCTGCTAATATAAATACTAACTATAACTTTTACCTTAAAAACAAGAATAAAGCCTAAGAAAAAGTGAAGTGTAAGGAATTTTCATTCCTACCCCTAATAACATTTGGGAAGGGGCAGTTCTGTTCCCCTACCCCAAAGGGGTTGTGGTTGATTTTTAATTTTCTAGGAAAAAGAATACCGGACTACCCGAAAAGATGTCGGAGTCCAGGTAGAATTACGCACGGGAAAGAAATGCAATTTTCTCCTACCTGAAAAAAGAAATTAGCATATGTCCTGTTAATTTATGTTTTTAATGACTAAGCTTAAAGTTTATTTTGGATAAAACTAGAACTTTCAGCAATTTTTATGCTAATATCTGTTGTCTGTCAGTATTTATGAAAAGAAGGACAAAGGTATCTTGATCAGGATGTCTGGTCCTGCGTGTGGGCCGTGTTGTGGCTAGCTAGCCACGGTCAGGCAGTGGACACTGTGCTCAACATTCTGATTTGCTGACTTTAAGCAGTAGAGATTTAGGCACGTTTAAAGACTTAGTTATATAAGGTTGAGGAACCAAGGAGTCAATGAGTCATAGTTTTTCATTTGCCAAGGTCAACAAACAGCACACACTCTTGCTGCTCGCCCCCAGTGAAGTCGGTGGCCATTCGTTTAATAAACCAGGAGGCTTGGCATCCCCACCCCACCCCCAGTATGGTAATCCCCAATAGAGATGAGCAGGCTGCCTTTCACCTGAAAGGTATTTTGGAACATATTAATTCACAGACCTAATTTCTAGATCGGTCATCTGCATAAGAGATGATGGGGAAATAGAACCTCAGATGAAACCTGTTGGCACTGCGGTCTGAGAGATTGTGCTCTCATTCTGTTGTTCTCATCATTCTGCCCAGTTGGGCTGAGGCCAGTAGTGCTTCACCCATGGGGCCATCGGAACCTGCGGAGGGGGTGGTGGACATGCTATTTCACCAAGATTTTCCTTCTAAGGTTGTATCCATGCTAAATTAGGAATGGGTTAAAGATGAGGAGAGGTGTACCATTCTCTCCTTTAATATTTATGTTGGTTTACAATACATAAACAATAACAAGAGACACTTACATGCTTTCAAGCAACTCTTTATAATGCAATACTTGTTCTTTGTCTAAAGTTAAAATTAAAAAAATTTTTAATTTGTTTTGTTCTGTATCTAGATAGAAAAGAGGCCCCAAATGAGTCTTCAGTGTTAAGTGATTAGTAATAAGGGACGCCTAAAATGGTTTTGTGGCAGGTTGGTGTTAGATAAAGCCACTGAAACTCTTTTCCATTCTTCTCCCAGCTTGGTTAAGTAAAAGTTTCCTTTATTGTGTCCAAATATTTGAATTACAGTGTTACTAAGGGAAAATAATTTTCTAAAATCTTACACTTTGTCCTACATCAGGAAACTGGGTTACTCAATCACACCAAAAGCCTCTTCCCAATTTGGAATGACATTGTCACCATGCGTGAAACTGGTCACTGCAGACTGCCAGCAGGGACCCACCCAGGAGTAATTAATGCAGGCGTTTGCTGAGAGCCCAGTGTGTGTCTCAGACACCGCTTTGAAATCACTCTTATTTCAATCATCCCTGCAACCCATTTCCTAAGCTGGTTACATAACTAGTAAAGTACAGCCACTGGTTGCGTCCAGGCAGTTTAACTCCAGCACAGTGGATTCTTAACCACTATGTTGTTCCACCTTCTCCAGACTGAAATTCGGCATAGGTTCCTACAAAAGAGCTCATGATCCCCTTGTGGAGCCAGACATAAAGATAGAAAATTACAGTAACATCAGCATTCTGAGAGACAAAACTACATTTGTGTCTGAAGATACCTTAATATATTTCTTTAGAAAGTAAGGCCCAAGTCCCCTTTTCTGCAGAGAAAGTTGGCAGACATTGGAGGGTCAGGGGCTGAGCAGCAGAAAAGAGACAGTGGGACCAAGCCACATGGCTTGGTCGCTGGATGTGATGGAGTGAAAAATATACTCTAGAATTTAGACACTGAGGGGCCGGCCGCTCAGCTTCCTGGAGCATAATCATAGGACTGGAACCTCCAGAGAGAGGACTCATGAGAAGACTTCCTGGTGGCAGGAGGACAAACTGACTTTTGCAAATGGCGGTCCTAAAATGTAAACCCTCTTCATTATCCCAAATCTTCAATAACAGCCTGTTGCACACACAGCTTTGTATCAATATTGTTTGGGGAATGAAAGAATGGGAGTAGGATTCAGTGTGGTACAAATGAAGAAAAAAAGCATACAGGCTATAAAGCAAGATAATTCATAAACTGAAGACTCAAAGAACAGGGGTGAATAGAGAAATCTAACTCCCTCCCCAGCCAAGGGACCCCCATGAAACCCTTATGGGATTGTCCCCTGGGACTTGTGCTATATGTGGGATACAGTCAGGCCAGTGTTTGGATGTCAGAGTCCTGACCAATGTTGGATTACATAACACATGGTGCCATAAATAGAGGGCTCTTCCAGCATATTCTGTGCAATTTACCTAACTGTTTGGCTTTTGTTAGAAATTTAGACACTTCCAATGTGCTGCATAGGAAATCTATAGCATATTTCACTCCATTGCATTCATTGGTGTGGTCTGTACCAATACCTGTTGGGAACTCTGCCCTCGAGTCACATCAAGACAACAGCTGATGGTTACTGAAGACTCACCCCTGCCAGATATTGTGTGAGCATTTGCAAGCATTAGCTCATTAATCTTTGCAGCAGCCCTATGATATATATGTCATTATCCACATGTTACAGATGAAGAGATGGGCACAAAAGATTAAGAAACTTGCCCGTGATCTCACAACTAACATACACCAGAGCTGGGATTTGAAATCCATGGAAGATGCAACAGGAGACGGACTAGAAAAGAAAGCAAGCCACACATCACAGGCAACCAGGGTGTTGAGGCAAGTTCAGAAGGGGACAGTAGCCGAGAGGCAGGTCTGACAATGCCGGTGGGCCTATGCATTCCCTTGCCCTCAGGCCTATGCAATGCTGGCTGTTCTGGCCCTCATCCTGGGTGAGTTACCGGCTGGGGTGGGGACAGGTGGGGTGTTCCCATAACCGAACGCCTCAGGCTGGGCCAGCCTGCCCTCTGTGCATGCCAAGATGCCGCAGGTGATACTCCCCCTCATCTCCAGAGGACATCCACCGCCCGCTCTTTTGATCACAGGTTCTGCTGTGATAGAAAGTCTTCCCTGCAGAATTAACTACTAGTGCGGATGCTGGAGAAGGAGATCACTGATCTCCAGATCCAAAACTGAAATGCTTTGGTCTAGAAGTGAAGGGCGTATCTTTAAAATGGGTGAAGCATACCATGTTCAGAAATGGACCATCTTCTAAGATTATGTGTAGCACTGCCACTCTTAAAAACTGGGCTCATTCAGATGGGGGGACCTTCTGAAACTAATCTAAAAGTACTACTTCATTTGTTTACAGGCGTAGCCCTATTTCTGCAGACATGCCCTGGTTACAGAGGAAGAACTGAGAGCCTCAAAGGCCATCCCTAACTGCCACTCCTTAGGGGTCCAGCTGACTTCTGAAGCCTCTGGGGTTTTCTGGCGACCCACTGGCAACCCAAGAATCACCTTGGGTGCTGGGGGTGCATTTCTGTATAGATAGTGGGCTAGAGGGAGTGGCCCCAGGATTTAAACCTTTGCCACAGATTCTAAGAGTCAGACCAAACTCGGACATCTACCACCGATGTGTGGGAAACTGATGCAGATGAGCCAGATGATATCCTTGTCCTCAAAGACATGTGAATGACCTCTCTTCCATGAGTCTATGTGGTTACCCTTTGGTTCCCACAGGAGAGTAGAGATAATTTGCAGAAGAGAGTAAAATGTCTGGTCAGCTTGAAAAATAAGTTTCCTTGGACACCAGCTGCTCCCAGGAGTGCTTTGGGATGGAAGACTGGCTGGCCAGTGTCTCTGCCATGACCACGGAGCTCACCCCACTCACTTGGCAGCTGACCCTGGGACACAGAATAAGGCATCTCACCACATGGTGTTCCTGGAGATGCTGGCATTCTCTGCTAAGCAACCTGCACATCTGACCAACACATTGCGCCCTCCAGCCTGGCAGCCTCCGGGAAGACCGAATTTCAGCACCCCCCCGCCCACCACCACCACCAGCAGCCCGGCTGTTTCCATCAACTCCTCAGCTGGAGGGAGCCAGAAATTCATCTTAATTTAAACAATATGAGCAGGAAAGTTACAGAACATTTAACCTCTTGTTTTAAATGGCTGTGTGGGTCACCCTCAGGTGAACGCAATGAAAGCCCATTCCAACTAACAGCACATTTGGGGCTAATTCCATCTCCCAAAGATTTATGATCTGGTACAAATCAGCAGGGCAGGAGCGATCCAAGGAGGGAAGAGTCTGCTCGCAGGAAGATAGGTTTTTTAAGGGCAGGGACTCCCAAAGCAGCCTCTTGTCCTCCCCTTTCCAAACTCGTCCCTGCAGAGGTACTTGTTTAATGTCATCCCTGTAGGACGTTAAGCTCCAGAGGGCGGGATTCCTGTCAGTGTCTCATTTGCTATTTTTTTCCCCCAAGAGTGCTTTGCCATGGTACTCTGGGCGTTTCAGGCTAAATCAGTATTTTTGTTGAGTTGGATTATTGAGCATTTAGAAAGTCACAGAGGGACGTCATCTTTCCAGGAGTGCACCTGAGGACTGGCGTTTGTCACTGGTGTGTGTTTGCGCTAGCAACATCGCCATATGCAGATATCCATGGAGTGTGTGCCGTGCGGGACCCAAAGAGCCCAGGGCTGAGAGGAGACGCAAGGCCTGCCTTCCCGCAACCGCCGAGGTGGGATGGGCTTCCCCTTCCCTTTTTGCTGTCTTGCTATTGCTCTTCCCTCGGATTTCAGTCCGCGGCAAACTGGAAGTGGACCTTAGAAGAGGCTCCAGACTGGTGGGTCTGCAGGCGTGGCCCGCCTCCTGCAGCTGGGGCACCTTGGGACTTGCTGGAAATGCAACTTCTCTGGCCCTGAGCCAGACCTAGAGGCAGACTCTGAGGCCCAGCGCTCTGTTTTAACAAACCCTGCAGGGGCCCTGATGAGAGATTGAGAGCCACCCATGTAGATGCCTGTCAGAGGGGCCTGGGGAGTGAGAACAGCGGACTTTTGCCAGAGATGGGCCTTCCAGTGGGGGCCACTGCTGGGCGCGAGGGCAGTACCTAAGGCGTTTTTCTTTAGGAAAGGATTTCCTTGTTGAAAAGTCCCTGGGAGTTCGCCTGAGCTCCCTCGGCCTCCTGTCATTTGTTGCGTCACCTGGCCTCCTGCTGCCCCGGGTGGCCACTCAGCAGAGGGGCAGGATCAGGACTGTGCCCTTGATCAGAAGTGCATGGCAGGAATCCTGGGGATCCAGGCTGCGGGCAGGAAGGGGAGACAAAACTGGCCACTTGCTCCCCGCCAGGTCCGAGACTCCCCTGGGGACTGAGACCCGAGAAGGCCCACCTGGACCCAGCACCCTCTGCTGAGGAGGGAGGTCTCCTGGGCCGCCGTCAGCCCTCCCCGGAGAGCCCCCAGAGCACTGGGTAGGGCCCCCAGAGAGAATGCCCCCAGCCCCTCTGGGGACAGGACCTGCCCCCTCCTCTCTCTCCTTCACAGCTCTGAAAATGCGGGAACCATCGAACAATGTCCTAAGGCCAAGACCTAGCTCCTGGTCTGACGTTTACAGAGCAACGCAGTCCTAGAGATGCAGCGTGGAACAGGGTTCCAGAGACAAGCAGACTCATCAGAGTCAAGACTTAGCAAATGGCTGGTACAGGCGGGAGGGGTGAGGGGCAGGGGTGGGGGCCGGTGGAGGTGATGTCAGACATTCCTCTGTGATGTTAGAACTGGGGAAATGCGTGAACGTAACTGGCTGTGGAGTGGAACTTTCTGGGAAATGGCATATTCTTGGAAGGAGAGGGAAGGGGGGATGGGGAAGAAGGAAAAGGGGAGAAGGGAGGGGGAAGGCAGGCCCGGACCAGAGAGCTCAGCAGGGAGACAGGCTCCCAGGCTCCGACTTCGAGCTGGGAGGTGGGCCTGAAGACGTGAGGTGTGCGGCAGGGGGCCGAGGGGGTGCGAGGACGGCCGAGCCGGCATGAGGCAGAGCCGAAAGGCCACTGCTGGCCCAGGAGGCCCGAGCACCCACCGAAAAGCACCGCCAGGAGGGACAGAGGGAATCTGCTGAGAAAAAGAAGTGCACAGGCACGGTGGTTGACCCAAACCCAGCCACCTCGGGCCTGAGCGCAGGCCTCTCTCCACCCAGCCCGTCCGGGAAAGCATGTCACAGAGATGGCCAGTGTCTCCCCTTCTTTTCTCCTCCGGCTCCTGGCTGCAGGGCTCACAGCAGAAGCGGCTCTGGGCCCGACCCTGGGAAGCCGGCCCTTCCATCTAGGAAGTGTCCTGGGGCACAGAGGGCGGGGCCCTGAGGGCCACGTGGACGTATCCGGGGCACAGGCCTCTGGCCCCCGCGGGTGCTGAGGAGCGGCTGCTCCACCCTAAGCCGGGCCCCGGCCCCACTCCTAGCTTCCCCCCTAACGGCTTCCCTCAGGGAGAGCCATCCAAATGCTGTCACAGGAAAAAGCCCTGCAGAAAAAAAAACAAGAAAAATCACACAGGCTCTTAAATTCCTGGACGGAAGATTTTGCACCTGCTTTTGTGCAAGATCAGGAGACTTCTGAGCGGGTGCGACTGTAACCCGCAGGCTTCTGGCAAGCCACCTGCAAAGTACCCGCACCAACGGTGTCGCGTGGCGCGGGCCGCCTCCGCCCGCGGGGTGGCGGAGGGTGCGGTGGGCTGAAGACCCCTGCCGCCCTGTCTGGGGTCGGTGCTGCCCCCATCGGAGCCGCTTTCCTGAGCGTCAAGGCCGATGTTCTTTAAGCTCCAGGAACCCGCTGGAGCTCCTGGGAACTGCCCCCAACACCAAGTGCTTCCAGGCGCGGAGTGTGTTCCCCCAGCCCCTTTCCCCTTCCCCGGGCGCCGCAGGCCCCTGCGCCGTCCCACCCTGGCATGTCTCGCCCTCCCTCGGCCCTGAGGCGCCCCGGGGCGCACGGGATCAGGCCGAGACGGGCAGCTGGGAACTGCTCGGAGCACCTCAGAGTTTCCAGGCAGCGGTTTCCTGTGGGAGCGCCGTCCAGGGCCTGGCTCCTCGCTTCCTGGCAGACCTCCCTCTCTCTGCTCTGCCTCCCGTCCATCCTGACCACTGGCCTGGCCTTGCAGAGGCACAAAACGTGGGGTGGATTCCTCAGAGTTAGAAAGACAGCCAGACTGGGATCCGGAGCCAGCCCAGGCCCTTACTGTTGAGCCGGGGTGGGGGCCTGTCTCCTGCAGAGCTGCGGTGGGCAGCAGTGTGTCCAGCAGAAAAGCCATAACCCCAAGGGTGTCTCTGTGAAGGCCCCGTCTGTTCTGAAAATGTGACGCGGAGGGCAGTGGCCCCCACAACAGAAGTGCCCATTGTGAGATGCAGGCGTCAGAACAGGCTTGGCCCTGGAGGGCGCAGAGAGGGCAGAAAGGTCGGGGTGACCCAGGGGCCACTGGTGCCTGGTGGGTTCCAGGGGCTGTCGGAAGGGTCAGAAGTCCCTCTGTGTGACCAGAACTGAGCTCCCTGGTGGCAGCCAGGCCCTGAGCAAGCCGAGAGGGACCCAGAGACGTACGTCCCCCTGCAGCAGCCATGCTAGGGGCAAAACACGAGCCACCCGGGCGGCCAGAGGCAGCGGGCCTGTCTGGACAGGTGATGAGGGAGAAGGGGCGGAGAGGACTCGCAGGGCCCTGGCAAGCCGGGGGGCCTTCCCGCAGGAGGTGGATTTGGAGAGCGGCCTTGAGAGGAAGGGGAGACAGGGAAGGGCCCCCTGTCAGGCCATCTCGGGCAGGGGAGCAGCGCAGCAGAGGCAGGGAGGGCGCGCTCGGGGCCAGCGGGTCCTCGCATGCCACAGCCTGCTGCGTCCGGGGAGAGTCAGACTAGCTGGTGGCCTGGTTTACTTTTCTACTGATTTTATTTCGATGGTAGACTTCTGCCTCTCAAAGCACCACTTTGATGCTGAGATTGGTTTTGAATGACTCCCAGTTGCTCCTTAAACTTGGTTGCCTCCGTCTCAGGGCGTCTCACTCTGAGGAGATCCCTGGGAGGAAAGACATGAGTGTCACCCTGCAAACATGACTCTGTTTCCCACTGGAGTCATGAGCGCTGCCGCTCACCGGCTACCAGAACACAGCTCATGGTGCCCAGAGTCCTTGGGCCCCGTGGCAGGAAGACCTTGCACAGCGCTCCTGACAAGAGCCCTTCCGGACCCGCAGGTCTTGAGGGTGCTCTCGGGGACCCTTGACCTAGACGAAAAGCCAGCATCGACTCCCTCCCGTGGAGTCACAGCGACTGAGCCCTCCCCGGACGCCAGTCCTCCGAGCCACGGCCTGCCCGATGATGGGTGGCGGGTCAACCCCCGGGCTTGATGGCGGGGCCCGGCCAGGACACTGGAACGAGGGGGCGGGCACCTGGCTCAGGGAGCAGGTCCAGGCTCCTTGCGCTGTTGAAGCCGCCTTGTGAGGCCACGTGGATGAGGAGGGCAGAGAGGCAGAGGAGACTGAGCTCTCTGCGGGCCCTGCGGGGTGCAGAGGACCGGCCTTCCTGAATGCTCTGTCCTGGTCCCTGAAAGAATCGGCACGTGTCCCTGGGACTCTGTGGGCCGCATGGGGTGGCTTCACGGCCAGTTGTCTCCTATGTGACTTCAGTCCCGCCTCTCCGAGCCTTTAGGCCAGGCGCAAAAATGGCCTGGCACGGAGCAGGGAGGGCGGAGCTGGGTTCCTTTGAGGGCAGCAGGCCGGCCTCCCAGCTTTCTCTCCAAACGCTAAGGAACGAAGCAGCTCTGGGACTCTGGAGGCTCCCCAGCTTCCCCGCCCACTCCTGGCACCTGCTGCCCCTAGCGGCTCTGCCAAGTTGTCCTGGGTGCTCCCAGGCCAGGCAGCGTCCTCCAGAGAGCTCGCTGAGGCCACATGGAAAACAAGCCCGGGGCAGAGGCCTGCCCCGCTCCACGCCACCTTCCCTGTGTCCTCTCTCTTTTCCGTCTCTCCTATGAAACTGGCCTGTCAAACTGCTTTCCCCTGGTCGTAGAAGTGCCATCCAGTAAACGTTTGCTACAGCTTGTCTGCATCTAATGACTCTGGGAAAGCTTTAAAAGCAGAGAACTCTGGGAATGCCATGCCATGATGTCTTTGTAACTCAGCTTCCAGACTACAAGGCTTCCAAAGGGAAAAGTCAAAGTACAAATAAACCTTGCTTTACGCCATAACACATTCTTGAAGAATCCCAGATAATTTGCTGGTTTATATCCCACCTTATTCCAGGAAAACAAAAAAACAAAACCCACAGCATACAGCAAGGTGGCAAATTGGAAAGAAAATATAAAATAGAACTGGGAAGGGAGAGAGAGGTAAAGACAATATGGACACCATAAAAATCCTACAGGCTTGCTATGAGGAAGACACACACTCTGGCTGTCAGTTTTCCAGCAGCTAATATGAAAAGAGAAATCTGATTAGTTACACAAGAAATCATGTATAAACTGAACATTGGAAAATTGAATCGTATTTCAAATACATTAGTGGAAGTCACTATTAAATAAAACCTTTGTAGCAGACATCTGGTTTTGATTTTTGGGTTTTTGTTTTTTGTTTGTTCATTTTTGTTTTTGTCTGCTCAGCAGTCCTCCCTCTGCGGAACCGGCCCTTCCCGATCTGGTGTGATTGCGGTGAGCTGTCAGTCACTGACTCCCACCCGGTTACAAAGGCAGACTTTGGACCCAAGTTGTGGATAAAGTGAAGGTTCCTGTGGCCAGGATTCTCACCTGGCCCCTGGTCGGCTGGCTCACTACACACGTGTGGGCAATATGTTACTATTGACTCTGTATAAAGAGCTCCACCCAGTGCTCCGGGCGACATGGTGGCACGGCTGCAAGGCTGCAGGAGAGCAGAGCAGAGGCTGGAGTGGTGACAGCGGCGAGGACAGAGGCCCAGAGGCAGAGACTGGCTTGCTGCATGCAAACTTGCTCTAAGTGGATGGGATTTTAGTGACTGACCTGACACCATGGAAATAAAGTTGGATATAACCCTTTCACCCCAAGAACCTTCTACTGTTATTTCTTCGGTCACATTGAATACATAGTGAACTTGCCCGGGGCAGAAGCTAATTGGCAAGAAACGAGTTCACTAATCAGGCCCTCTTCTAGAAATTTCCATCTTGGATGGAGACGCTTGGGGGCTGTGGTGGGCGAAGCAGAGGCTGCCATGAGGGTATCTTCAGAAGACATTTCACAATGTCCTGCTACCCAGAGCTGGCCCGGTGCTGTCCTTCCCGTAACTGCTTTTAGGTTAAGCTAACAGAAGTCTGTTGCTTACAACCAAGGATTCCTAAATATGTGAAGCTAACAAGTTCATATGGAATATGAGGATGCTCTCAAAGCGAATATTCATCCTGAGTTGCCTTCTTGAAAAGTTGCAATCCAAGACCTTGTATTGGTGCCAGTTTGTGATTTCTTGAGAGTGTGTGTGTGGTGGGGGGGAGGGTGTCACAGTTGCTGTGGGTGTGCATGGGCGGCCATGGAAAGCTCTGCGATCAGGAGGGTCAAGGTCACCCTCCAGCCCAGTCAGGGTCAAGTTCAGAGCCTGAATGCTGCTCGTCTGTGCTCAGGAAAAAGCCCAGATGGCCATATTTCCTGTTGTGTGCCTGGCTGAGAAACTGGGCATAATTCTGTGCCTCTTGGTCTCAAGTCAGGAAAGCGGCCCACCGTCCTCATGCAGGCCTGGCAATGTGGGGTGACCTGGACCTTTCCGGGGCTCAGGGATGACCCCTGGGGGGAGAGTGTGGGCCCTGGAGGGCACCCCTCCAAGGGTGTCTGGGAGGGAGTCTGCCTCCAGTCTTAACTTCCCTGAGTTTTGGAACAACCACACTCGGCCCACCTGGTCAGTTGAGCTTCGTACTAAGAGTCTGTGGCCAGGACAACCTTGGGGAAAACAGTCTGAGAATAACCCCCTGAGTTCACATGGCAGGAAGGCCTGGGACTGTGGCCATGTTCCTGTTGTCACAGACTTGACCTCGAATTTTGTGTGGCCAAAAGGAATCCCTCATTCGCCCACTTACTCATTTGGCAGATCCCTAATGAACAGGCATTTTGCGCCAGGTCCTATGCTAAGAGGACGGAGAGCCCCGGGGGAATGAGCGGCCGCCTCGGCCTCCAGGAGAGGGCTGCATCCTTGAGCAGGTGAGCCCCGCCCCCAGGAAATACAATAAAGGCTAAAGTATTCAGAGCTTTAAGGGACCTGTTGGGACACGTCATCCATGTTCCTTATAGTTTGGGGCTCACAGTGGATGAGTGACTGACTTGGGTTTGGGAGCCCTGAGGAGGGAGGGGGGCTGGCCAGCTACTTTTCAGCAAAGTAAAGATTTCTTAGTTGGGGGCCAACCTGCGTTCTCAGACTTGGTCAGGATGAAAATTTTCTGTGGACCACGTGTGGCCATACGTGGGTCATCTTAGGCCTGATCAGAAGGACAGTCTAGAAGAACAGAGATTCAGCAGAGTGCCCCTCCGGTGATCCCTTGGGGCTGGGGACAGGCTAGACAACCGAGCGGCCAGAAGGTGCTTCGATCCGTGTGAAAACCTGACAGCTCCAGGGCCATGAGCAAAGCCAGCTTCCCGTGCCGGCAGGGGGCTTCCCAGCTCTGGGCCGGGGGCACCCGGGAGGCAGGTGGACCTGCTGCGGGCATCTGCATGCGGTGTGCTGTCCTCGGCCGTGAGGCTGAGCAAGGGCAGTGCAAATGGTGTGGCGAGGGTGCAAAACGCTGAGCACCAAGGCCACAGCATCGCCACAAAGCCAACCTGCCAAAAATGTAGAGCCCGAATCTCGTCAAGCCTTTAGATCCAACTTCCAGTTTAAAAGAGCAACAGGGTGTGGGGAGAGGATTAAATGACACTGAAGGAAGCAATCAGATAAAGCCCGAGAGAGAGATTCTGCCAGAAAACCAGCAGAGTTTCTTCAGCAAATCAATGGTATGCAAGAAGGGGCAGAGCAGGAAGGAAGCATTCCAAACTGAAAGAGATTTAACAAGAGTTTAGCTCCTAGTAATGCATCAATATTGGTTCTTAGTTTTGACAAATACCAGGATTATGTAAGGTGTTAATATTAAAGGAAACCAGGTAAAGGATATGCAGGAACTCTGTGTACTAGCTTTGCAACTTTTTTGTAAATCTACATTTGTTCTGAGATAAAACATTTACGAGAGAGAGAGAGAGAGAATGAATGAGAACGAGATGTTGCAGACACAAAACCATCAAAGTCAGTGTGTAGACATCGACTGGTCTGGCTCAAAGACCCAAAGGTTTAAGACATTTTGAGACAATTGGGGAAACTGAGAGTTGGGTGTTAGTTGATTTTAAGGAATCATTGTCGATTTTCCTATGTTGAGGTTGTGTAGAAAAATGCTTTTCTTTTAAGAGATGCTCTCTGAAGTGTTTGGGTACAATGTCATGATTTTTAAATTTTAAAAATTTCAATTTGATTTTAAATATAACTTAAATATTGATTTAATTTTAATTGAAAATATTTCAGCAAATGTTAAGGCAGATGAAGCAAATGTAATGAAATAGTAATGACTGTTACATGTTGGTGATGGGTAAGGGAGTGCATTATACTCTGTATGATCGAAAGTTTTCACAACTCTTAATTTCCTATTATTTGCCTTCTGCTTTAGATGTTATTTCATTAAGTACCTAAACAGTCATGTAAGACAGATCCATTACTGAGGGCTCAGAGAGGCTCAGTGTTTTGTCCGAGATCACACAGCCAGAGAGGAGCAGAGCTGGGATTCGTCCACAAACATCCATGGGCTCCCATCATTCCTTGTGGGGATGGAAAGTGTCTCGGGAGAGGAGTCAAACGAGGGTCCTCAGCTTATATTCCAAGGGACCAGGAGGTCACCAGGGAAGTCCAGGAGAGGAGCTGGCTGAGGAATCAAGGTAAGGCCTTGAGCTTTGGACAGGGACGATTTTCCTTACTTTTACTTGCATCGCCTCGCTTGAGCCTTCCAATGATTCTCCCCTCCTTGTAGGCAGCATGTGCTCGGAGACCGCCAGGCTCAGAGAGGCTAAGTGACTTACCCAAGGTCACACGAATGCCAAGCGGGGAGCGAGGGCTGGGCCCCACCCAGGCCCTGTAGCTGCTTCTCCGCAGACGTCCCCCTGCCCTGGGCGGTCAGGAAGGAAGAAGGCCTCAGCCCACTGGGATTGGGTGTGCTGGCACAGGGGTGGTGCCAGAAGGAACTTCCTCCCTGCTGGGGACTGCAGGTGCTCAGGCCCTGCTCTCAGCCTCTGCTTCTGCCCAAGTGTCCCCTCTAACGCAGGCTTTCAACCTGCCTGTACAACAAGCCACTCTCCCTTCCTCCCCTCTTCCTCTAGATCCTTTCCCTGCTCCATTTTATTGCCACCTGTCATATCACACAGAAATGTCTTTCTTTTTTCTCTCCTGCCCTAGAATACAAACTCTGTAGAGTCAGGGCTTGGCCATTCAGGATCCCCAGTGGGGGCTCCATGAGTATGTGTTGAATGAACGGATGCATGAATGAATGAAGGTAAAAAGAATTCAGGATGAATTGCTAGTCATTTTTTCTTTACTTTTAAAAATGACACTATCGGGAAGTACTGTACTAGGAAAAAAATTAAAGCTATTTCCCAATAGCATTCAGCAATGAAAGTGCTACATTAGGGGAGAGGTTACAAAAGCTTGAAGAAACAGTTTAGCAAGTCTGAGAGAGGGAAGCCCCCACCCTTGCCTCGTTTGACAGGTGAAGGAAAGGCAGGGGAGGTTGGCCCATACCTGGTCATTTCTCCACCTCTTCCACCTTCTGAAAAACTTGTGCTTGAATTCTTGTTTCCCAAGTTGAGCCCCAGGATAAGAAGCCTTCTTGGAAAGGTGCTAGATGCACTCAGGATGTTTCCGACCACCAGCTTCAGGCCAGCGGTCATTCTCCCTGCAGGCCTGGCTTCCTCCTGCCAGCGCGTGGGAGACCTGGGCAGGGGTGGGGGGAGCCCCGGCTGGCTGAGTCAGTGGTTGGGCCCCAGGGCAGTCAGTTCGCCTACCAAGCTGCAGTGGGCGGCCAGGGGCTAAAGTGGCATCAGGTGAATTTCAGGTTGGAGCCTGATCCCAGAGTCACCGAGAGGGTGGGGGGCTGCCCTCCTTACCTGCTGACCCACCCCATCCTGGGGCCCACAGAGCCTAGCCATGAACAGGGGCAGCTGACCCTTTGGCTTAGGCAGCACCACTGCCTGGCCTCTGACCTGCCCCTCTTGCCTTAGGCGTCAAGCTGGGTCCCAGCTTTCCTGGGGAGACAGCCTATGTCTTGGGATCCTAGGTCCCTGTAAGCAGAGCCTCCCAGAACTGGTTGTTTTGCATGACAGCTGGGGCCCTGACCGAGCCCTGACCTCTTCCAGCCACCCTGATTGCTTGTTCCTGAGACCCATTGTCACAGGCCACCCTGCTGGGCGCTGCAGGCAGACCAACTTTCAGGAGATTGATAGAGACCTAAGGCAGAGGGTAAGGCAGAGCAAACAGCCTGAGCCTGGGCAGGGCACACGTGATGGGGACAGCCATCCAGCCCTGGCTCCAGGCATCCCAGGAGGAGTCAGGGGTGGGGACGACCACACCCTGTAGCAGGAGTCTGGCAGCTGTAAGCACATCACTTCACACAGACAGATGGGTAAAAGTTTCGGTACTATGTTAAGGTCCCCACCCATGACTCCCCTGGAGGCCTGCCCCAGGCCCTTGGAGCAGCCCAGCCTGGGGCTTGAGTGGACCTCTGCTACGGTTTCCGACCCAGGGCTGCCAGGTGGCCAGGGTTCAGGAGGAAAGGCTTGTTTGCTCCTCTGGCCAGGCACGGGCCTCTGGATGCAGGCGGCTGACCTCCACCATCTTTCTGAACCCTGGCTGCACCATCTCCCTCCCTGTAACTCTTCTCCTGCCTCCTAAGCAGACAGGCGCTTGCATTTGCTGAAGATAATTTGACCCAAACATCCCTAAGACCAAGTGAGGTCATCTGGACATTTGTTAGTTGAAGTAGTGTCAGTGGGGCAGCTGAGACTGGGTGGGGGCGGCGTACACCAACCCTGCAGGAAAGCGTAAGCAGCGGGGTTGCGCGGGGGCTGCGGAATGTGCGCCAGGCAGCAGCTGATCCCTAAACGGGGCAGGAGTGGTGGGGGCAGCGGTGACAGGAGCTGCTTGTCTTTCCACATCACCCTGGGGTGCCGCCCCTCCCACAACCTGCAGAGACACCTGTTGGGGCTTTTTCTGATGCTCAGCCTCCTATCTGCGTGGAGCGGAGGACAGGGCGCCTGTGGGCGTAGGCGCTGCTCGGTGGGCTGGGGTGGGGCCGGCCCGTCATCCTTGTCCCACACGCATTCACCGTGAGGGGAGGCAAGGTCCTCAGAGCAGCTTGGCACCTGAATGGTCCTTTGGAGCATGGACTGCGTCTCCTTCTGCTGGGGGAGGGGCTCTGACCCCAGTCAGCCAAACAAAAACACACTTGGAGGCCATTTAAAATTTCTTCTTTATTTAAAAAAAAGCGCATTTTTCTGGTTTTTAAAAACTTCTCCAGTACCGTTTCTTTCCTGCCCCTTACCGCTTCTTTCTTGTCTCCTTCCCTCCTCCTCCTGGGACCATCTGCCTGTGGACCCAGATGAAGAAACCTTTTCGATGGTCATGATCGGGGAGCTGGAGGGGTTGAGGGTTTGAAGGAAGGTGGTTCCTGGTCAGAAGAAGTTCATTTGCACAAAAATAGAAACTGTGGAGGGTGAGACCAGCACATACATGTATGGATTGATCTACAATCCATATAAAAAAAAATAGACCCAAATTGTCATTTTACATTTGCAATATTATACAAAATAATATATATTTTTAAACAACAGTACCCATCTACACGCACACACGTACACACACACACACACACACACACACACAGGTGCCAGTAGCCCCTCTCCTTCTGCGTGCGAGGACAGGCGTGTCAGTAGGCAAAGATGACGTGGTAGGTGACCTGGTGGCCATTGTCCCAGGCATAGAGCAGGCGGTCCTTGGGGTTGTAGTCTATCTGGGTGGTATAGGAATACTCGTTCTCAAACAGCAGCCTGGGGACAATCTGCGTGTTGGTGTGGGTGTCGAAGGCATAGGAGATGTTGGCGTTGCGCTGGTTGTAGCTGTCCACGGCGTACAGCACCCCGCAGATGACGAAGCAGTTGCCGTAGAGGTTCCGCCGGAGCCCCGTGCGCCACGTGGTCTCCTTCTGTGTGCTCAGGTCCGCGGCGTTGACCTTGCTCAGGACAATGACTTCCCGGCTGAAGCCCTCCTCGTCCAGGGCTGGGTAGATGAGCCACAGACCGTTCTCGTCCACGGCAAAGTCCACATCCGAGTGGCCCTGCCACCGCCAGGGTGTGGCCTCCTCATAGGCCACGTCATGGAGCATGGCCCAGGCGGCCACGTAGCGCTGCTTCAAGTCGTACTTGATGATGTTGCGAGTGAAGGCACGGTTGTAGTAGAAGGCGCCGCCGTACACCACGTGGCCCGTGCCAATCCAGCTGTACGGCAGCTTGTAGGAATTGCTCCAGCGACCTGCGGCAGTGAGGGGACAGGCTCAGACTGTGGCACAGGGACAACCCACCAGCCAGGGATAAGTAGGCGGCTGGTAGCCTGGAGCCACGGGTCTGTGTCCGGGCTCTGCAGCAGGTGGCTTCACCTCTGAGGGCCTGGCCTCCTCTGTGCCACAAAAGGAATGCCTCCTGCTGTCCCCACCGAGCTGTTCCAAGGAGCCAGGGGGCTACCCTACATGGGCGCAGTCTGGACTGCCAGGGGCAAGGGAAAGGGAGGCGTTTCTCTGCTGCCTTCTGGACTGGACTCCAGGCTGCCCTCGTCCCCAGAGCCTGGGGAGGGACCCTGGGAGCAAAGAATGTGCGGGTGTGAGAGCGGAGTCGCCCTCCCAGTCCATCTCCACCCAGAGACCCGGCCATGAATAAAACACAGGGAAGTGGGAAGGAAGACCCCACAGAGCTGGGCCCAAAACGCATACCTTGTTTGAAGTTCTCCAGGTTCCGGAACTCCACCAGGGTGTTGCCATAGTAATAATTGGTCACGTAGATCCGCTCGTCCTTGGCCAGCGGGTCCTTCATCCAGGCCCCCTCGTTCCGCCCGTAAGTGTTCTGTGTGGTTGGCCCCGTGATGGTGGAGAGGGTGTCCTTGCACCTCCCTGAGGGCGAAGAGGTGGGTGGAGGGACAGGAAGATGACCGAGTGCCCACAGCCAGAATCTTCCCAGCTCCCCGGACCTGAAGCCCAGCAGAAGCTGACCAGGTCTTTCCACGGCATCACTCCCGTGCTCCTCTCATCCATCGGGCACTCCACTCTCGCCAAGCCACCTGCGGCCGCCACCCCCACGCCACTGAGCTCTGCTCCTGCTGGCCTCAAGTCCACAAACTCCAAAGCCCTTTTTGACACCATACCCGCCTTTGAAAATCCTCTCTCTCCTCTTGGACCCCATCCTGCTCCCAGAGTCCTGTGACAGAACCTCTTCCAGGACATGGCATTGTGCACCTCAGAGATGCACGGACCTCTCCCCTCCCTCCGTGCCCACCCCCACCAAGGGAGCAACAGGGTCTGGTCCTTTCCTGTCCTCCGCCCTTGGCATTCTGTGTCTGGCACATGGTAGGCGTTGAGCAGATGTTCTGAATCTTGGATGAACACATGGCAGTGTGAGAGATGTGACTGGAGCGGAGGACTCTGCCAGGTATGACCCGGAACACAGAGCTCCTCTGGCTGCTGAGCTGCCCGGAAGAGCTTGGCCCAGGCTGTTTGAGGCCAGGTCACCGGCAGAATCAGCCCTGACCCAGCAGTGGATATTCATGCCCCTGAGGCCCACCTGCTAGTCCTTGAGAGCTGCCCTCAGGCCTATGATCCTGTCACTATGTGGGCAGGATGCCAGGGTCCCCTTCTGGGGAACTGGAGGGGCAAGGGACCAAGCCCCCCATAAGGACTTACTCTGGCTGTAGAAGCCCCTTCTAAGGTCAAGTCTGCCTTAATGGCACAGGAACTCCGCAATGTCCTCCTGAGGGGCTTTTTGTAGGTACCCGGGAGCGGCCCTAAAAGGCCACTAGAACCATGGTGGGTTCCAGACCAAGTCGAAAGCCTGCATTACTTATGCAATATTATTATTGAACATAACCCTGGATGATACTGAAATCACACACGCCAGCCGAGGCCATGTGTTCTTTCTGTCCCTGCAGTGGTGGGTTAGGGAGGAGGGGGGAGGAGGGCACTGGAAGGGGCGGGTGGGGGAGCCAGAGGCGAATCCATTCCTCCCAACTAGCCCCACTCCTCCTGGCAGCTGGGACCAGCAAACACCTCCCACCTGCCTTCAAGACAGGTGCGCAGGTGGGAAACAGCGATGGGTGCCTGACATTCACCTGGGTACCAAAGGCCTGCTCTTCAGGTTTGGGGCTGACTTCCAGGCCACCCTCATTTCCAAACTGGTCCAATCTGTTCCACCCTTTCGGCTCCCCCATTAGAGGTCCAAGGAAGGAGTTCGAGCCGGCAGGACGGGGCAAGCCCTGTGCCTGTGACGCCCGGCCGGGGCAGCTGGAAGTGGGATGCACATGGTCTCACAGGCAGGCCACACAGCTGGATGCAATTGGCAGGGGTCAGGCAGCTCTGGGGGGTTTATGAGGGCCTGGTCCGACACAGTGGGGAGAGCTTTGGGCTCCCTAAGACAAACAGCAGAAGCTACCAGGCAAAGCCTCATTCCCCCACAGCGGAGCTCATCCATTCAAGACAACAGAAGAAAAGTTTCTGGCTGAGCCTGGCCTGCCGAGGGTCTGATGGAAGGTGTGGAGAGAAAATGGAAGTTCCGTGGCCGGGATCCTCCCCTGACCCCGGTCAGCTCGCCCACCGCACACGTGCAGTGCTCACAGGCGCAGCCTCGCACACGTGTGGACAGTGGGCTCGTTGACCTGTAAAGAGCTCCGTGCAGGGCTGCGAAAGGCCCCGGGGGCAGAGACCAGCATGCTGCCTGCAGACCTGCCCTGAGGCACACGGGATTCTAGCGCTTGACCTGCCACCATGAGAACAAAGCTGGGTATAAACCCTTTTACCCCAAGGACGTTCCACTGTCATTTCTTGGTCTCACTGAATCCAGAGTGAACTTTCCCGGGGTCAAAACCCTCAGACGAGACAGACGTTTCATTTCCTGGCACAGACCGGGGCCCTGGTGCCCGTGGAGACACCGTGCTTCCTCTGCACTGAGGTGAGCCCTAGCGTGCCAGCCCCAGGGAGGGCATCTTTATGGCCCCTTCCCCTGGCAAAGCGTGTTTGAGGCAGAACCCAGCCCAGCCCCTGCTCCAGAGCCCCGCAAATGGCTGTGGGAGGTGAGGATTTCTGCCGAGGGGCTGTCACAGCTAAACCCCCTCTCTGACCAGACACGGGCCCGCCAGTCGGCTCCTGGAAGCCTGGGCGCATCTGAGTTTGGCTGTAGGAGGTTCCCTTGACAGCCCCCCAAGTCCCTCCACCGCCCTGTCTCGGCAGCAGGGCCCTAGTGGTGGGGTGTGGAATATGCTCAGGTTTAGAGCCAGAGGCCTGGCCGTGGTGGCCCTGGCCCTGCTACTGTTGCCTTCAAATGTCACAGTGGGAGTGACATGTGGTTTTAGAGCACCGGAAGACAGGTTCAAGGGAGGTCGGGAAAGCACAAGGCCAGACCCATCCCCACAGTCTGAGACCTGGGGCCACTCAGATGCTCCCAGCCTTAGCCACCTTGGAGAGAAGACATGGCCTCTCTTCACGGGAAATGAGGGAAAAAGGGGGACTGTTCAGAGGAGCTCCAGAGAAGAGCGCTGTCTGCACTCATCTCAGAGATTTGCCCCAAGCAAGGTGACCGGGTAGTGAACATTTATGACGCACTATGTATCCATTCGTTCAGTCATCAATAGTCCTGGGAGGCCATTGGCCCTGTTTCAAAGGTTCCCAGGGTCTGAAAAGAAGGGGCTTTTGCCCTCAGCGTATCAACCTGCTCAAATCTCACCATCTTAATTCAGCAAACAAGGCATTCCCCTGCCCTCCCGGGCGCTCACCTGGCAGGCCTCCCCCGAGGCAGAGGGAGCACCGGCTCCTGTCATCCATGATGCCCACACGCTCCTCAAGCCTCACGGGGCTGCTGCCTCACCGCTCACGTGCTGCCAGGGACCACCTGGGCCCCCACCCACCCACTCAGGTTCCCTGCCCTGCTGGGCGTTGGCACCCCTCTCCTGGCCCCACCCACCTCCCAGACATGCCTCTGGCTCTATGGCTGGTTTCTCTTTTCTGCCCACTTTTCAAATGTTATCCATTAGAGCTCTACTTGCAGCCAGCCATTCTCATTCCTCCTGCCCAGAGCTTGCCTCTGAGCACCGTACAGCCCACTGCCTACCAGCCATCTGTCTCCTGTGTGTCCTCCGAGCTCAAGCTTAACTGATGAAAATGGAATTCGTTTGCTTCAGTTCACAGCCTGCTCCTCCTGTACTTGTGGTCTGGAGAAAGGCGTGGCGCCCCACCCATTAACCAAGCCAGGAGGCTGGGCTTCCCTGACGTCCCTTCTCCCCTCCCCAGACACCCTGCTCACTGTCCCCTCTACCCTCCCCTCCACCCCTGGCTTAGCGTGGACCTCACTGCCTCCTGCCTGGATCCCCCCAGTGTCACCTGGGGCCTCTCTGCCTCATCTCTGCCCCTCCTCACCTATCCCACAATGCTCCCGAGCTGCTTTCCACTTAAACCCTTAGCTCACCATCATGGACTACAGCGTGAAGCCCAGGTCCCTATCCCAGCACGTCAGCCTCTCCTGCAGCGCCATCCTTACTTCTTGCCACCTTCCCTCATTCAGATTCTCAAACTCTAATGCCTCCAGGGCAAGCAGAAACCACTAGGAGTGAAGTGTGCCGAGGGTGGGACAAGAGGCAGCCCCAGACACTGTGCTGGGTTGCAGGAGACACTGGCCTGAAGGCATTCACGTTCACGGCTGGAAAAACACACTGGGATGAATTTGGCCCTCAGGTTGCCTGCTTGAGATCCCTTTCCCATTTCCAACTGCTTGTATTCCCCAGGGGTGCCAGGGCCCTGGCTGGCTTCCTGGGCATGTGACCTGTGCACAAGGGCCCCTGGCTCAGAAGGGATCACCCTGGGTTTAATGTTCTGCTCCTCTCTCTTGAAATTCTTAATAATTTGATGTTTAAACTTGTGTCCTGTAAGTGAGGTCTGATAGGACAGTGGAGTGAGTGTGAGAATGCATCTCCTGTGTCCACCTTCTTGCCTCCCAGGTGCCCGTGAGCACTTGCTACGCCTCAAGAGCAGAACTGCAGGGGACCCACTGCGCGCGGGCGCTAGCCAGCCTCAGAGTGCACCCAAGGTAAGCGCGTTGCCTTTGTGATGGAGTCAGCGGGGCCTGACCACCCCAGAGGCCACACTTCCCATTTGAACCAGAACTTGCTTTGAATGTAGAAAGAAGATAATGGGGTTTTAAGAAACACGAATAACTCAGTGACCCTATCATATTCTTTCTCTCTTGTGCCCTTCCCTGCGTTAGCCATCATCTGAAAATGACAAAAAAGAGGGAAAGATGGGGTGACTCAAAGTTCCTGAACTCAGGGAGCCTCAGGTAGGGAATGTGGGTCCCGTGCACTTCGAGTGGTGAAGCAACAGGGGGGTTAGTTGGGTGCAGCGTTCGCAGTGCTCTGCCAAGAACAGGACACCTGTGGATGTGGGCGCTGTGAAAGGGGGATGGCATCCGCTTGGCGCATCCCACCTGTGAGTTAGACGGTCATATATTTGTACTTCAACC
Organism: Smutsia gigantea; assembly: GCA_032199065.1. Classification (NCBI taxonomy): domain Eukaryota; kingdom Metazoa; phylum Chordata; class Mammalia; order Pholidota; family Manidae; genus Smutsia; species Smutsia gigantea. The sequence continues at coordinate 86,196 of JAVSCE010001004.1, forward strand.
TGACGTTGTACAATATAAAGATGAATGGTAAACCTCATGCTAATAATTTATATTTTTAGTATTTCTGTACTTACAATGGCTTGAAACAGCCAATAGGAAACACTGTAACAGAAGAGAGGGAGAGGTGCCATAGAAGGGAAAAGCTTTATAACAGCACTTTCGTCTGCTTTGTGACCCCGAGACCCCATGTTTTCCTTCTGCTCTGCTCTCTGCAAGGGTGTAGCGGGCCTGACCCCCCGCGCTCCTCCTTTTGCAGCAAGGCTGCCCCCCTTTTGGGCCTGGCTGATTTCCCTCATCCTTCAGGACAGCCAGGCCAGCATTGCTTTACAGAAGAGAGTGCCTCTGACCCTGAAGCACCTTCCCTGCAGGTGCTGCCAGGCGGGGGGAGAGGGACACTGCCTGTCTGTGTAGCCCAGTGCCTCACCTGCACTCATACTTGGCTTTAACCACGAATCTGAAGATGGTTCCCCTGCTTAGAACCCTCTTTACCCTGTGAGAATGGCGTCTCGACTCCCCTGGTTATCAGGCCCCTCGCTGCTGCCCCAGACTCCTTTACATCTCCCTACGTCTCCAGGACACGTAGGCCACCTTCAGCTCTGCCTGGAGGGTCCTCAGCCCTGGAGCTGCAAGCTAGCAAAGGCCCTCAAAGATGGTGCTACACGGTTGGAACTGACCACGAACACCCCCAGCTGCTGGGCTTCCCACATGCGGCACCCCTCCCCACACCCCAAATTACCCTGAAGTGCGGTGAGCATGTCTTGGCCAGCAGTGCAGGAGGCTCTTTATCCTGTTTGTAGGGCCATAGGCCCCTGGCTGTGAGGGGACTTCCAGTGACTGGAGGGGGCTGGGTGAAGCCAGCACAGCCCAGTGTCCCTGTGGGTGGGAGGTGGGGAGGACTGCCTGACAGGTGTCTCAGGGCAGCTGCCTGGGGGCCTGGCTGCCTCACACCGGCCCTGCTGACATGCGGCAGGCAGAGCGGCCAGCTCATGCCCATCCTGAAGCCCTGTTTGCCCACCTCTCCCCACCCCTTGCCCCCACCCCAGCCAACCCATTCTCAAACACGCACCGAGCGCTGCTGTCATGCAAGTCTGCGACTGCCCTGCAGGCCAGGTGGCACAACCATCCCTTCCTCTGCAGTAGCCTGTGGGGACCTCCCGGGGCCCCTGGACGGTGACTGACCCCTTCCCTTCACCATCTGTCCTCTTGCTGTCCTAAAGCTACCACGCTCTGGCTAAATGCTTTCACAGCCGAGAGTTCATTCCAATTTACTTGCTTTTGGAGTTTTTCTGAGAGTTTTACAATTCCCCTGAAAATAACGGTAGACATTTTAGGACATCACAAAATTAGGTTTGGAAACCATGGTATAGGATATCCCTTTTATATAGGGTGTGTCTTTATATAAAAACACATCTCCAAACAGCTCAAATCAAAATTTCCAGTGTCATTCAACAGCAAACAGCCTTTTACAGGCAGCAAATCCGTGGCCCGTTTCGGTTTCAGCCAAATGATTTTTATTTAGCTGACGACTAGGACATGAAGCACATCACGGTCTTACTTGGCCAGGCATGGGCAGGTTGGGGGTCTGCAGAGAAGGTTCTGGAAAGATTCACCCAGTCCGGGAGAGGCACTTGACAGCAATAAATGATTTAAAATGATTCCTAAAAACAAACTTGCCAAGACTCCCATGTTGCCTGAACAGCTAAACTTCTTCTTTCTATGCCACCCGCTCTTTCCACCCCTTGGTATTTGATGAGAACACTACGTGTGTGTCCACATCCCTGTGTTTTCTGAAGTAGAGTCAAGAGGCAAGGAGCCCAGCTCTTCTGAAAAACTCTACAGGCCAGTCTTCAAGCAGAGCCTTCACCCTGTACGTGACGTCACCTTTCTGGGTGAACTGAATATTGAACTACAAGAGAACATGTATTCCCGCCTCCAGCTCCTGCCACCAGATCGGTAAATGGCTGCTTGGCTACAGTTTCTCCCATTTGGGCACCAACATCTCAGCCAGGCTGCTGCAGGCGGGTGGAATGCTAAGAATCCCAGAAAGGTGCATGTTGGGAGTTACACCAGAAAAGCCGGCCGGTGGCACCTCCCAGGGAGGCATGCCGGGAGAGGCTGCGGGTGCTGGGGCCCAGGCTGGAGAGGGGTTACAGAGACATGGCAGATCTGCACTCCTGCCTAGGAAGTCACCTGGGGAAAGGGCTCACAGGCTGGCAAATGCCAGTGCTGAGGACATGCAAGTGTGTGGGTCACCTGTATCCTGTCATCGCTGCTGGTGCTCTAGCCCCTGCAGTGGGGCGGCGGGGCCTTACGGAGCTCACTGCGTGGCAGAGGGGGAGATGGAGCGCCAGGCTGAGGGGCTGTGCTCCCATGAGCTGCCCAGAGCCGGCGCACAAGTACAGCCTCTGCTCAGACCCCAGGACGTTCCAGAGAAATTGAGCAGGACCTGCAGCATGAGTATCCCAACAATGAGAAATCAACTTCCTATTCTGTGATCAGCTTGCTTTCCATGCAGAAGGGCAAGAAGAGGAAGAGACAAACATGGAAACATGCTCTCCTGCTCCCACCCCAACATCTGTGGCCCACAACAGAACTGCCCTTCTGCTCAGCAGCTCAGGGCCGAGGTTCATGAGACTGGTGCCCAGGACCATTTGTACTGGTTATTTCCCACTCTGCCATTTTGGGATTTTTCACCCAATAAGAATCCTTGGCTGTATCCTGACCTGATAAACTTACTGCAGAAAACCACAGAATTTAATGGAGGAAACAGTCTTTAGGGAATTCGGAATTTCAGCTGAGACCCATGGAAGGGCAGGAAAGTAGCCGAGGTCACAGGGATGTGGTGGCGGAGGCCGGGCTGTAAGCAGGTGTTGGGCTCCCGGCAGGTGCCCTTCCCCCACCTCGTCTCTGGCAGGAGCGGGCACCTAATTCTGAGGCGGGATTGGGATGGGGAAGGAGGCTACCAAGGGAATGGAAAATGGGAAGGAGGGGAAGACAGGTGTAAGGCAGACCATGTCCTCTGTCAAATCATGTAAATTTTTCTTCAAGTATTTTGATGAAATTATTATTCAATGGTGGTGTTTTTTTGATCACCATCAGTGCCGACTTAATGCATGTTTGGGAGAGATTCTTGTTGCCAGCTCCCACGTCCTCCTCTAGTGGGCTTTCTCCCACACTCGTTTTCACTGTCCTCAGAGTGCTGCTGGGGCCACGGAGCTGCCAAGCAGGCGCTGCATTCACCACGCTTCTGGGACATACCTCGTTCCTTTAGACCTAACAGCCAGAAGGCTTCCCTTCTCTGCTTAGGAAACTCCTATTCATCCTTCAAAACCCAACTCAAATGACACCTCCTTAGAAAAGCTTCCCCAGTCTTCTGAGCAGCCAGGCCAAGCTGGTGTTCCCTTTCCATTTCTGTTTCTACATTCTTGTGACAGCATTTAGCGCACAATGTTACAATGCTTAACTTAGTCATCACCAAATCACCAGTACCCATCATAAAGCCTAGTACACAACAAATGCTTACAAAAGTGACGAAGGAAGGTGAGATCTTGGCTCCATAAGTTTTATATATATTTTAGAGAGGCGTCCACTCTAGGCAGTGGCACATTTTGAATATGTAAATCCTACATGTCACTGGCCAGAGGCATGACTCCACTTTATGCAGAAGTCTGGCATCTGGCTCGTCCCTCTCCTATCAGCCTATCTCCAGGCTCAGCCTTTCACCCGAGCTGACCAGGAGGCACAGGCCAGGGAGAATGAACTCACCTATGACATTCCGGATGTCATCTTCCTCTTCGGGGCTCAGGGTGGGGTGGGTGGGGCTGGTGGGGGCTGCACCCTGCCCAGCAGTTGCACCTTTCCCCAGCGGGTCTGTCCGGACTGTGGTGCGAGGCACCTGGGCCGTGTGTGTAGCCTCCATAAATGCGTCCCCAGGAGCCGCTGATGGAGAAGCTGAGGCCGGAGGTTGCTGGGTGGCCATGTGGGCCACGGTGGTGGCTGGTGCAGCAGAAGGTTTAAGGACTGCCTCCCCTATGGGATCTGGAAACGCTGAGGGGGTTTGCAGTGGCGTCGAGAATTGTTCCACCAAGGCAGAGAGGGTGGGGTCAGGGGCACTGGGTGCTGAGGGCAAGGCCTGGGGCCGCGCAGAGGACAGGGCTGGGGGCAGGATGCTCCTGTCCCTCGTCACAGCAGCACTGTGACTGGTGGCTACTGGCCTCCGGGTGGCGCTGGGCAGCAGGTCAGTGTGTCGCAGAAGCTGGTCTTCTATCAGCAAATCCACTCCGTTGTCACCACTGAAAACCCCATCTTCTGGGAAACAAACAGAAGGTTCATTTGCGACTCGGGGAGAAAAGCAACCTGGGTAGGTGACGGAGAGCACACACACTGTATTTGGCGGGTTAGTAAGAGGGCTTCCTTCTTCCATATGACCCCCTGACTTAGAGATGGGGCCCAGCCGGGAACTTAGGAGAAGGTGACAGACGGAAGGCCACTGCCTTTCCTGGAGGTTCTCTCTGAACAGACTGCCGCTAAAGGCCACCCGGGATGCGGGGCCCCCGGGAAGGATGCACAGTCACGGGCTACTGAGCCTGGCAGGAAGCCAGTCATCCAGTCCATGCCATCAGCAGACATTTATGGAGCTTGGACAACAACTGTGGGCAAACAAAGGTCCCTGTCCTCCTGGAGCTATTACCTAGTGGAGACACTAAGGGATAGTATGTACCCTGGAAGGCACTATGAGAAACAAAAGTCGGGCAGGGCAAGGACACCAGAGAGCTGGGAGGGAAGGGGGTCAGGATGGGACTCAGCAGGATGGAGAGAGGAGCAGAGGCTTGAAGGAGGTGAGGGAGTTGGCCAGGCAGCTATCAGGGGGAAGAGTATGTCGGGGAAATGGCAGCAGTGCAAAGGCCCTGTGGCCAGAACATGCCTGCTGAGGCGGCGAGGCAGCCAGTGCAGACGGAGCAGAGGGTGTGTGGGGAGGGGGAGGGGAGGGGAGGTCAAGGAGAGCTCGGGAGCCGGTCCTGTGGGGCTTGGGTGCTCTGAATGAAATGGGGGAGTGAGCAGGGTTTGAGAAGGAATACAGGGAGACATAGATTTCTTAGGACACAAAGAGGTCTAACCCCCCAAAAATCATTGGTAAACAGGTTTTTTCTGCTTGTCAAAAACACCATTAAGAAACTGAAAATGCAAACCACAGGCAGGGAGAAAATATTCGCAATACATGTGACTGACAGAGGACTTGTTCCAGAATCTGTAAAAGAGGAAAACCCTCCCACGGATCGATAATGTAAACAGACAACATGCCCAGTTGAAAATGGCCACAATGATTATGCCAGCAGCTGGGTGAACAGCCAGGGAGGCAGAGGCAGGGCAGGAGTCGGGAGGCCGCTGTGCGGGGCCTGATGGAGGACTGGCTCTGGCTGACTGGCCCGTGGGGATTCCAGGGTGCAGGGCAGGGGAAAGAGGGGCCGAAGGGGAGGGCCAGGCAGAAGGAGGAACACGGGAAGAGGAAGTGCTAAGGAAATGAGATAAGACAGGGGAAAGGGAACGTTTGTTTTCTGTGAAAGGATGGAGATAAAAGGGCAGGTGCTGGAAGCGCAGGAACCCTGAAGCGGGGGGCTGGAGGGGGAAGCCCCCAGCACAGCTCAGAGACAGTCATTCTCCCTCCGAGCCTCAGTGTCCCCACCTGCACCTGTGGATGACTTCACCAGAGGGCACTGAAGTCCCTTCCTGCTCTGCCATGCTCTGCAAGCCCAGAGAAGTCAAGTGACTTGCCCAAGGCTGCTCAGCAAGCCATGGGGAAATGCAGCACGAACTCCAGACAACTCCGGGGCCACAGCAATGATCAGACTGCAGCAGGGGTGTGGGTCTCCACAGGACCCTGACACTAACTCCCTCCGTGCCCGGGCGGCCCTGCTGACCCCAACTCACGCTGTTCTTCGATGTCGTTCTCCTCCTCAGGGCCCTTGGCCTTGTAGTAGGTGATGCCCCGAATGACGGTGGGCTTGGAAGCCGGTCGGCCCCTCAGGTGGATCTGCCTCTGCAGGGACCGCCGGGGCTTCACCACCTGCGGTGGGGCCAGGGGCTGCGCCTGCACGAGTTCAATGGAGTTGATCTGCTGGGACACGGTTTCTTCCTGCAGGAACCGCTCCTCATACTGCTCCTCAGAGGGGACACAGGGGAAGGTCACGGTCAGAGAGGCAGAGGTCAGGTGGGGGCGCTGCCGGAGCAGAGGGCGGCCTAACCCCGCAGCCACTTCCTGTGTGCTTCATGTATGTCAACTACTTGCCTCTTCTCATCAGTCCTATGAGGAAGGAACCATTTTTCTCATTCCCATTTACAGATTAGGAAACCCAAGCACCGAAAGGTTATGTCGATTTCCCAAGGTCACACAGCAGGATTCGACCCTGGGCAGCCTGGCTCCAGGATCCGTCTCTCTCCTTCCCACGTACTTCCCAGGCAGTGCAGCTCTCCCCACACTCCTGCCTAGCGATGCTGGTGATTTAGGTCTCGCATCAGCTGTTTCAGTGAGGTCCTCATGTGGGCAAGGGCCTGGGCTGGGACATGCAGCCTGAGGACCAAGACACACCCCTTAGGGTGAAATGTGATGGCTTTACCTCCACTCCCAGAACAAACTGCCCCAAACCGCCCCCTCCCAGTGCATCCAGAATAAAGTCAAAAGTCCTTGGCCTGCATTTAGAGCTCATACCAATCCTCACTTTGTACTTTGTGGCACAGACTTCAAATTGGCTACCCAGATCCCGTTTCCTTGTTCCTTGCTAATGGGAAACTGGTTTTGTGCAAGTGGTCAAGGGACTGAGTTCCGGCCAGTGGGGTATACGTAGAAGCTGGTGCTTTTGGAAAAGTTCCTTAAAAGGGAGGTTGAGTCGGCTGGGAGGCATCTTTCACACTCTTCCTCATTTCTCTGGTCTGAAATGTGGACAGGATTGCTGGAGCTGAGCAGCCATCTTGTGACCATGAGGGGATTTTGAGGCTGGACATCACAAATGATATCTTGCAGTAACTATACCAGCCCTGCTCTGTCTACCTGCAGAGCTCTTCTACATGAAAGGACAACGAACCTCTTTATTGTTTAAGGCACTGTATTTGTGTCTCATACTCAGCTGAGGAGCTGATTTCTAATGGATACAAGTCTGTATTTCATTTGCAGCACATCCCTTCCACAGGCATTAATTAAGGATGTTGTCTTTGCAGACTATGAGCAACTGGAAGGGTAGAAACCACCTTTTGCTCCTCTTTGATTCCCCTGGGTGGGTGCTCCTAAATATTTGTTCAACTTACTTTTTGAATCATAGCAAATCCCAAGGAACTGTCTATATTTGTGACTGGCACTGGGGTTTTGTCAAATAAAATGATCTTTGAAGTAGATAGCCCATGACCCGGGCATCTTGATGGCACCAGGAGAATGCCATGAGAATGGTGGTTCTGGTCGCACAGAAGGACTGCGCTGTGCTGCACAGAGCTGCTGCCCAGCGACTGGCTTCTTGTGTCCACAGTGTGGCAGAGACTCGGGGGGCTGCTTTGCTCCATCTCATCATGTCCCCCAACCCAGGATCACAGACACCCACCCACCTGTTAAAGCAAACGACCTTGGGCACAGGGCGTGCTTTGAGCTGGCTTTGTTCCAAGTTGGAGCCCCGCACAGGTGGGTCCAGCTCCAAGGGGCAGAGACTCCACTAGGAAAGGGTGCAGAGCCTAAGGGGGTGAGGCGTAGCCCATCTCACGAGGACTCCAGTGGCTGAATGATGAAGAGCTGCTTCCTAGAGCTCCTTAAGCCGTGAAAGCCCTGTCCCCGCCAGGAGGGGGTGGGGGAGCTCCCTTAAATCTTGCAACTTGGTGAGGTCCACAAGGAGAGCAGAGCCCACTTTGAAACAAAACCTCTCTCCAGATGCCCATGTCCTGAGGGGCAGAGCAGGACCCTGGGAGTCATGGATGTCAGCTGGTAGGGATCCAGCTATCTTAGCCAACTTTCTCACTTCACCCAGGAAGAAGTAATTCAGTCTCTCGTTTTGACCTTTAAAATCTGGCTTACGGAAAACCTGGAGTCATTTGCGACCACACCTCCAAGTCTGTACTGGTTTTACCGTGACAAGAGAGTTTATCCAGCTGGCGCAACAGACCTGACAGTTCCTAATTATGCATTCCTTGCTCCCCAGCACATGGTAAACAACTCCTGGAAGACAGGGGGCGCCTTTCTGCCAGCTTCCCATGGCTGGGCCAGAGAGCTGCCCAGGAGGAAGGGCAGACGTGCTCTGGGCAGCCCCCACTCCTGCCACCTGCCCCTCCCTCAACTCCCTCACCATCAGGTGACCTCAACTAAGGAGGCAGGGGATGTGTGGCCAGTGGTGGTGACATTTAGTGAGCACCTAGTATGACCAGACAAGCCCTTTATATTATTTGTAACCCTTACAACAATGGGCAAGGTAGGTATTACTATCCACATTGTACATACTATCCACATTGTACAGATACGGGAAGAGAAGCTCAGAGTCATTTATTTGGTCAATAAGTAAGTGGTGAGGGGGCACTTATTAAGTCACAGGGCTCCTAACAGGCCCAGGGCTGTCAGCCTCAGAGCCCGTAAGCATCCGTATTTTAAGCCACACTGCCCACAGCTGTGACTGCAGGACTAACTCATTTGCCATCCAAAAATTCGTTTACTTCCCCAAGTCCTGAGGGCCGTGGTCTGGCTGGTGCCCAGCAGACTTGGGGATCCCTCATTTCCCACTGGAAAGAGCCGTCTGGGAGGCTGACAAGAGAGGCCCCAGCCCTTGACTCAGATGCTGTGGGCTA